>JAVQJD010020836.1:0-78106 GCA_036023655.1 Nannoperca australis
TGTGGAGGCCACAACTCCAACAAGTTAACACCAAACAAAAAATCCATAAGTACAAAGTTAAATAACAAAAAGATTTAAAAGAGCAAGTAAGACGAGCGGAGCAACCGTATCGGGCAGCACGCACTTAGAAGCGCATGCGCACATATAAATTATCCATGGCATTTAAGCTCAGACTGTACTGCAATGTAAGCGCTGCTGGTTTTACTGTTTGCCTCTCACTCTGTGTGTAGATATCCAGAGGTTATGGGTCTTACTGGATAGGCCTGACTGTAGATCTCGATAGAACATATGGGTAAGTATTATGTGACATATAGTTGATGTGACCAGTTAAATAATATGTTGTGCTGTATGCAATTTATTTGGAGAAATAAAATGTAATAGTTACTGTGGCATGGTTGGCCTGATACCTGTGGTGCTGAACAGTCAGAGTTTTGTGTCTATTGTTAACATTGTTAATATGGTTGCTCTAGCATCAGTTGCCTAA
Source organism: Nannoperca australis (assembly GCA_036023655.1). Lineage (NCBI taxonomy): Eukaryota > Metazoa > Chordata > Actinopteri > Centrarchiformes > Percichthyidae > Nannoperca > Nannoperca australis. The sequence continues at coordinate 485 of JAVQJD010020836.1, forward strand.
AAATTAGGACACAATGTGTCTTTGTTTTCATGTCAAATTAATTTCAGTCAAATATTCTCTCTCCTTTTAGTTCTGTTTTGGTCTTCACCAACTCCTGAAGGAAAACCCGCTCTCTTTAGCTCTCTAGATGCTCCTCTATGTTCACTATTTTGTACCAGCTAGTTTCTGACTTTGTGTGTCTACCGTTTAGTTCCGGAGAGGTAACATACTGTCAGTTTATCTGCACTTTTTAAACAAAAATAGTTGCCTGCCGTGGCAGGTAGGGAGGCTGATGAGAGCAGAGTTTGGGAGCCAGAAAGCCAAAACAATGATCCAAAATAGACTAAAGGGCTGCGCAGGTTGTCGCCTGCACAACCTACTCGTCAGATAGCAAAACACATTCAGTGAGAGGTTCCTACAACTCTGCTGTAATAAGGGCCGCTACAGGAAGTCATTCCTCCACCGTGATATCTGTATATAATGACTCCCTTCGGAACCGGGAGAAGAGACTTATCCTCTGAGTGGAAATGGACAGGATACTGATTTGTACAGATATATGTGTGTATGTACATATATTCCTTGTTATGCTGTCCCCTTGGGGATCTAGCTAGAGCTCAGAGGGACTGCAGGGTAGTGTGGTAGTTCTGTGGGTTCGCCATTACAAGCAACCTCTTTCACATTAAGCATACTCATTTATAAGAATTGTTCATTGTTAAAAGTATTCATTAGTGCTGCTTTAATTATGAAGCAGTTCAATCTTTTCGGTGGATTTTGCTGCCTGGATACAAGAGTTCACTTTGTCTATTTAGCAACATCACCATTTATAACACAAAAAAAGGAAATTAAATTGAGAGTGTGCCATCGATGAGTCTGAAATGTTCTACTGATTTCATCGTGTTCCAAAAAGGTGGATGGATGGTTCCCCAGTGGTGTTTCAAAGATGGGATGAAAATCAACCTCATTTCCAAAACAATGACGAGCATTGCGCTACAATGACTTCCTCTATGGGTGAGTCCTTTCAAAATCTTCACTGCCATACTTTAATATGATGAATTAACAAAGAATTCATCTAAGGTTAAATTTTTTAATGGAGAAATGCACATTGTTTTTGTTGAAATATTTATTTCATATTTTGGATTGGCTCACAGGGTTCTGGCATGATTATAGTTGTGGGCTTGAGTTCTTTTCAATATGTAAACGCAGTGGCTCCCCACCTGTCAACGCTACTGTTGCACCAACAGTTCCTCCAAGAGGTGGCTGTCCACCAAGCTGGAAAAGGTTTGACTCGAAGGTCAGAGGTCACTTTTAAATCCTATAGTTGTACTGATGTTGCATCAAATTAAAGTCTCAGTGATTGCAATGAAATGGGCCTTTAATCTGGCAAAGCACTGATTTGTGGATAAAAAATACAATATAAGCTGTTGATTTTTCACATATAGTGTTACAACATCATTAATAGCCGGAAGGAGACATGGGATGGAGCGAAGACGCAGTGCATAGCAATGGGTGGAAATCTGGCCTCAATTCTCTCAAGACATGAACAAGGTATGTTTTATGATTTTATCCAGAAAAACAATACACTTTTGCATAAATTACATAATTAATAAAAAATAGGAATGCCTTCTGGTTGTCAAAATAAAGTTAGCCAGACACAATGTGCCTAATTTAAAAAGGTTTTACACATTTGAAGTTATTTCTATTAATATGACTATGGCTCCAAATCTGGTAGATCAACTACAGCTGACATTCAGCTAACCATATACTGGACGTGTACGTTATGTGCACTTGTGTGAGTAGAGAAAGACAAACAACACAAGCTTTTTATTTAAATAGTCTTGCTGTAAACTTTTCTTTTGCTTTGATCACTGTCACCAATATGTATTATATTTTCAGTATTTTTGACAACTAAAATGGCCGAGGCACCTACCACTGACCTGTGGGTTGGTTTGCATAGTATAAATGGCAACCAATTTTATTGGACTGATGGGCGACCAATGCGATACAACAACTGGGGGTCTGAAGTAAGTAGACATTAAGTACATGAGTTATGTGTCGCACTAATAAAAAACTAAGTTTCTGTTCCGGCGTTCTTCATGAAAATGTGACTCTGTTTCTCTATATTTGCAGCGCCGCTATCATTCAATGTTGCGCGACCGTTTTATGGTAACATGTTTAAACTTTGCTGTACTTATTTTTGTACTCTACTGTATTTATAATTAATATATTTGGTGTATTGTTTAACATTTCCAACATCCTGACTTTTCATTTCACTATAATACCTTTTTTCAGAGACCATATTTTCCAATATATAAGGTAAAGAGTTTTTGATAATTTCATAGTAATGTGCAATATCACTTTATCATCATAAAACTGTAAGCACTGCAACAGCTGAAAAACATATATTCTAGTAACTATATGTTCATTCATTTATTTTTTCATTATTTCACTTAGTTTGGATTACAGTATTCCTTTGGGAAATATTGGTTATAACGTAAGATATAGATAAGATATTTATATGAAAATTTCAAAATAAATAAAATCAAGGATTTAAAGAGAACCCTTTTAGGAATGCATACATGTAGAAAGTATTGGGTGGCCTACATTAGTCTGCCAGCAGATGATGATTTATATTGTTTTGCAGTAACATTAGCGCTTCCTCCTCTTAGTCCATAGATACTTGATGTTGTGGTCGAGAAATGATCATATTTTGCCAATAAGTAATTTTAATAGAAAGATGTGGAAGATCACACCACTGGCATAAGAGCAGTTGTTCTCAAGATATTTCTACATGAGCATTCATATGCAGAAAATGTATTATGGATCTAACCATAGCTTGCCCTTCACCTCACCGTCGCTGTGTTTCACCAGAACAAGTGTGCTGTGATGACTACCAATTCCAATAATGGTATTGGGAAATGGAAACAAACCTCCTGCAATGTCACCACTGGATATATCTGTCTTCGAAATGTTGGTGAGCCTGTCCTCTGCCCTTCTTCTCAACTGCATTTCTATATTCCAATGTTTCTATATTATTATATTCAAACTTTTACTTTTACCTGATATTCTGTAATTCTGTTCCAAAATTGTGCACCCTTCAGTTGTTGTGGGCACTTGCACTATACTGTAACAGTGTATGGTGAATAGCATGTGCATGACTAACAGAGCAACTGTTGGTGTATTTTAGAACAAATAATTGCCAGTGATGAAAACACAAGAGATTAAATTCATTCCATAGACACTAGGTCTATTCCATGCAAGGTGTTTGGGGCATGTTCACTGAAATGTAATGCTTTTATTTGGACACAAAAAAAAGATTCAATTTACAGCTTTAACTAAATATTAATCCATGAATATAATTTGGGGTAATTCTATCTATAACAGCCGCAATTATACAAAAGTAACTGACAAATAGTTAATGAGGTGATTTTTGTTGAGGCATTTTTAACATATTCATACAAGACGAGAAGATTTTGGATTGGTTCAGTGAGTGATTTCATTCTTCTCAGGAAATGGAAATGATTAGTAACTCTTCTGTACTGCATCTGTACAACACAGAGCATAACCTTAAAATGAATGGAAAAACTAAATTTGGCTTATTTCTCACCCTAAACAGACCCTTCTTTCCCAGACTCCCCTGAGCCAACAACTACCGACTATGTCCAAATATTTAATGACTCTATCAAGGTTGTTGCTCAACCAATGACCTGGGATGCAGCCAAGAAGCACTGTGACAGTGATGGCGCCAAACTGCCCAGCATGCGAAATGAGTGGACATGGGCCTATGTTGAGCTGATGGCTTTGAAAGCTCCTCTGTGGATCGGACTGAACAAAATGGAGGTGCAGGCAAAAAGCCTCTCAAACTGCACAGAGCTAAACACTGTAACATGACTAACCTCTGACTGCTGATAACTGGCAACAATGACTTGATGACTTGTTCCAGGGAAGATTTTTACCTTTAAAACTGTATTCTGTAATTGTTGAAATGTATATTTATTTAGTTTTTTTAATATAAATATTGAATACAAATAGTCAGTTTATATTATTCATGGCTTAAATGAAGCTAAATGCTTTCTATGCTTTTTCTATGATATGTAGCAAAGAATCCTAACACAGCAGCCTTGCAGTACAAATATTTACAGATTAATAAGGTTAGAAGAGCTAAATATTACAATAGAAAACAATTAACATTTTGGAGGCTCGCTAATTGTGACAAAACTGTACAAGTCACAGATTTCTTTAAACTTGAATCATACTATATTTTTAATTAACAATTCTGAATGCAATCTGATCAATATTTGCTTTCAGACTGGCGGATATTTCAAATATATTGACGGCTGGCGTATGACCTTAGCCAAATGGGGCATTTTGGAACCAAGATTCAACAGACCTTGTGTGTTTGTGGATGTGGATGGAAAATGGAAGACTGCCGACTGCAATCAGAACATGACCAGCATTTGTATGAAGTCTACAGGTAGGGCTCATGTGCATTTGAATAAATTCATATGTGACTCATCCTAAATGTTATCCTGTGTTAATGTTGACATACATGCCTGCTATTACCCGTTTGGAACATGGTTACAGTTGTTCCGTCGTATTTTGTTTTAGATGTCACATTTTTTTTTCTTATTCTAGAAAAAAATAGGTGCTTACTTCAGTGCATGAGATTTGAACTACACAGTAATTAACTGATCCACTGTCATCAATCTCCTGTCAACAGATGTGCCACCAACGATGTCAAGCGATTTTCCGGGATTTTGCCCTGAAGACCCAGATACACCCATCTTCACAAGGGTGACTTACAGCTGGATACCATTTAAGGGTTATTGTTACCTCTTTGTCACAGAAAAAGTTGAGTGGCCAGATGCTTCTGCTAAGTGCGTGAGACACGGTAAGAATTTTTCGATGAATGGTCTAATACGTATTTTTAATCACTCAGCTGTGTTTACCTTTAATTAAGGACCTACTGTTTTTTTGTTTGTTTGCTTGTTTGTTTGTGAAGGCGGATTACTAGCCAGCATTGAAGATCCCTCTGAGCAAGACTTCATTCAAAGCAACATCAAAGTATTTGAAGACAGCCAATCCTCCTTCTGGATTGGCTTGTATAAAACTCACAAAGGTAGCCTTCCATGAAAAGAAACATTGAGCTTCACTGAACAAAAAGATAAATGGAGATCTTTGTAAAACACAAGCTCTGAAACAAAGAGGTCACACATTTACCGTGAACTGAAACAGGCAGAGAAACTACAACAACAAATGGAGAAAGAATATCTATAGCTGCACCAGTCAATATGTTTAATATACACAATCAACAATCTGGATCAAATAGCTATGTGTCATGTGAAAGCCATCGCTTATAGTGACAACCAAGTGAGGAATTATTCCTCAGCACTCCACAGAGTGTTTTAGCATCTGTCAGGTTCAATATTTTATATGAAAAAGGCTCTGATATAGTGGAGCATTAAGCAGACAAAGAATAATATATTGCCCTAATTGAATATTAGATTTGCATTCATCAGGTAGCCAGAAACGCATCGAGAAATGCGAATGTTCCTCTGTGTTTGCTGTCTGCTAACATGTTGGCCCAAAACAACTGAGGTAATAAGGTGATAATATGTCACTGTTGTTTGAAACTCTACTCAGGAAAAAAATTCATCTGTTTGTCCACCAGGCATCTGGCAGTGGTTGGATAAAACCGCCTTGGACTACACTAACTGGGGTTTAAGTCAAAGCTATTCCAGCACTTATGGAGTGATTCAAAGTAAAGATGGGGAATGGGTGACAGGTAGAGGGTATTATGACAGAGCATATATCTGCAAAACCCCCAAAGGTGAGACCATCGTAATCAGATTGAATTAAAGTAATGTTTTTACAATAATAAGTGATAAATTGATTTTGATATTGATATTAATGTTAAATTATACACCTACTGAAATGTTTGTTTTCTTTCTAGTATTACAAAAAATGCCACCGACAACTGGTAAGTTACAGGTCTTTATCTTTTTTATTTGACTCATAACAATAATCGATTTCTTCTGGCTCATCATCTACATGTTGAATCTGTACAGTAAGTCCTCTGGTGGATCCTCAAACCCGCGGCCGCATGATTCTGGCAGTTGTGCTGCCCATTACTGCGATTGCCGTAGCGACAGTCATCGTCCTTGTTGTCCTCAAGATGTCCGGCCACCGCTTACGTATCCCTGAAAGGTTAAATACCTTCGACAACCCACTCTTCTTCAACAATGAACGGTCCCAGCCTGATCTGGTTGACTCCAATAAGCTGGTAGCAAATGCAGAGAACCCCAGGCCTGTTAAAATTGTGTGATGCAAATACCGGCTGAATGTCCTGAGGCATGCGATATACGGCATGACCAAGAATATTATCTTCTTGAAACGTCTCTCGTTTCTTTGAAATTCAATCGGGTGGCAATAACTGGCCTTTTTGAACAAAACAACTTAAGCTATAGGATGTCTTATTTTACATAGTTGATCTATCTGTAATAATTTGAACATTTATAACAACTAAGAATGTACTGATTGATTGAGTGTAAAGAGGACATTTTAATTCATTTCATACCTTATTTTACTTTAAACAACTTTATTTGCTGGTTTTTGTTACTGCTAATTCTTTATGGGTTTACATGAACATGAATATACACTGAACATTGATGAACCTGTTTAATCCATAATACATTTTAAGAGAAACAATGAATGTTTACTGAGAACCAATAAAATAACCCGGGGAACCAAGATAAGGACAATACTATTCAGTTATTCAGATTATATGTATGTTATTGAAGACTGCAATGACCAAAAACATTCACAAAAGTGTAGTTTATCAAAAGACACTATCCTCACAGGCAACTTGTGCACAGGCTCATACAGTAGAACAGAACAGTTCTACATAGAGATGTAAAGGAATTGTTGTAATGGTATTGATGTTAATATTAATAATAAAAAATATATAAAAAATAGCAATAAAATAAAAACATGGACATGTCCATGAAATTTTATATATCCCAAAAATGTAGCTAGAACATGTTACTTCAACTTATTACACACCGACGTCTGCAACTTCAACAAAGAGCAAGGAGACGCACTCTGATGACCTCATCACAAGGTGACAATCACAACCCGTAAATAATGACGTATGGCGCTGCGCCACAAGACGGAGACAAAACAAAGCACAAAACTAACTATCCGCTTCACAGCACAACTTCCAGGCTAAACTAGAGTAGTAGCAGAAAGAGTGAAGAGGCAGAGGGGTTGTTTAGTTGAATATGTTAGTCCAGGGATTCTCAACCTTTTGTAATTTAAGGCCCACTTCTGATTGTTAACCTTCCCAATTAAAAAAGAATAAAAAAAATAACATGAAGTATCTCTGGAGCTTTGATGGTTTTGGCTCCTCAATTGACAGGACTTCAGCACATTCAACACACCGTGCTTTGCACTGCCTGCCATTATGAATCCAAATTTAATGTATTCTGTCTCGTATTTCCTCACCACACGTCTTGGAGCTTTTACTGGTGCAGTGTTGTCTCCCACCTCACTTGTTTGTTCAAAAACTACCTATTTTGTGTGTCTGCATCAGAAGAAACGGCAGCAAAACATGTTTGTTTCTATATTGCCTGTAATATTCCAACAATATTCCTATATTAGCTATATGATTATTAAATTAAATAGTCTGTGCTGATCAACACCCCACTTACTGTAAGAAAATCTTCAAGTGATGGTGGCTGAGAGGTACAGCTGAATGCCTATCAACCAAAAGGTCATGGGTTCGACCCCTGATCACCTTCTCACTTGGAAGTTGCTTGGATAAAAGTGTCTGCTAGATGTAATGTCAAGAACAAATTCATTGTAAGGCTGATAATACATCATGGAAGTGATCAAATAAAATGTCACTTAACACATTCTTTGTTTTACATTTTAATGATCTTCAACAATAGAATGCATATTTGTCAAAATTAACTTCTGAATACTGCACAAAAATAAATAAACCAAAACGAAACATTTTGAAAGGAACAGAATCAATTCAGTCTCGTCAGCTCAAATCAATCATACACAGCAGGTCAAGTTCAACCAAACAGTGCAACAGGCTCGCTGGTTCTCCTTACATTTACCTAGCAAGGCAATTATGAAGTATGTACAGATGCATAGACATTGTATTCAAGCAATATATTTTATCATAAGAAGATGCATAGAGTATCCAGCACAGGTAGTGTCACCAAAATAGGTTTTATGCTTCCAGACAGAGCAAATGCATGTCAATAAAAATGCTTCAACACCATTTAGAAAAGTAGGAACAACAGTATGACTTCCCTTTTAGAATCATGTAGAAAAATAGTTGGACTTTCCTTGCCAGTGTTTAAAATAAATGATTGGCTTTTGAAGATCAACTGATTTAAACACGTGGGGGCAGGGCCAGATTATGACACTGAAACACACCAGTCTGTAAAAACAAAATCATAAAATGCATTAATTGTGCGGAAGCTGTGAACAGCTTGTTTCCGTTATTTCATTCCTTTATCTCAAAATCACAAGTTAATTACTTCATTATGCCTGTGATAACCAGTTTTGGGCTACAATTAATTATTATTTTCTTTTGAATAATCAATTAACCATTTAGTATATAAAATGTCAAAAAATAATGAAAAAATGCCAATGTGACGTCTTCAAATTGCCTGTTTTGTGCAACCAACCATCCAAAATCCCAAAGATATTAAACTTGTAATGACATCAGATAGAAGAAAACAATCTTACATTTGAGAGGATGAAACCATGATAATGTTTGGCATTTCTGCCAAAAAAAACCAAACAAAATCATGACACAATTGATCAATAATCAAAGTAATTATTAATTATAGAAATTTTCATTCAATTGAGTAATCAAGGTGTTTATATTATTTTGTCAACCCCATTTATTCTTAATAAGGTTCATGTTCACTGTTGTAATAGTGATAATATTCATATTCAAGAACTAGAAAGAAGGACAAAGTAGGCGAGAGCATGAGTGGCAGAGGTTAAAAATAAAAAAGGGCAAAAAATATGAGGAGAAAATATTATCTGCAAAGATGGCACACTCTGCCCCGTCCATTAGTGCATTATAACTTGAGCAGCATAAAACCATGCACCTCACAGAAGAAACAACTATTGTATATAGGAATCTCTGTGCCATTGTCGTGCATTTCTGTCTCTATCTCTTCCTTGATCCCTATCTCTGTACCTATCTCTGTCTCGTTCTCTGTCCTTGTGTCTGTGTCTGTCCCTGTCTCTGTCTCTATCTCTGTCCCTGTCTCTGTCTCTGTCCCTGTCTCTGCCGTGGTAGTTTTGATGATTGTGTGCAGGAAATTGATCCGTGTGGTGTGTCCGCGGTGGAATGTGCTGGTGATGCCTGTGCTGCCGGTTGCGTTCATTGTGCTCCTGCTCATAGTCTTCTTTGACATGTGGCTGGCTGTTCCCATGGTGATGTTGGTGGTGGTGGTGATGGTGGTTGCTGTTATGATGATGGTGGTTATGGCCCCGGTGGTTATAGCGAGTATGCTCATCGTCCTCCTCCACCTCCTCCTCCCTCTCCTCTGGCAGGGGCCTGCGGGAAAGCCTCTGGCTGTAATCCCTGCTCGACTGTACTTCCATGCCACCGGATGTTTGGTTGTGGGGCTCCATCCGGCGGTGGTGGTGGTGATGGTGATGGTGGTGGGTGTGCTTCTTTGGGTCAGTCCTCATTAGCCGCTCCTCCTCCTCTCTTTGGCTCTTCTCAGCACTCTGCTCCTGTGTTGGCGCTGAAGGGGGCTCCTGGTCCAGATGGTTCTCCCGGGAGACCTTCCTCTTAGGGGCAGCTGACCTCTTGTTTTTCTGCCCATCCTGGGACAAGAAAATTTAAAATAATGTCACATACATGCACACGAAGGACACATATATGTAGAAAGCTTGCTCTAACACAAAAACACCCGGTGCCCAAGCCTATATGTCTTCACCTACACACTTATATTTGCATATATTTTCATATGAATCAACTCAAACATACTGTGCACAGACACACACACATACACACAGCTGTGGGTAGGGACACAGCTGGCCCTCAAGTGTCTAAACTGGAAATCACACCAGAGGCAATCTGAATATTTTTGGATAATACTCTCACGGGACCTCGGGCCGCTCAGTGCAATTACTCACATGGAAACAGACACACTTGCTGCCTCAGGCTTCTCTGCATGTGTTCTACAGCTGTGCAGCTACTGTTTATTTTCTAACTAATTAAACTTTGCTTGAGTTCTTTTGGATTACTTGATACATTATTTAGTTTGTAACAAGCAAGTTAGTCACCCAAAGTTATGTAGTAAGATAATTTACCCATGCTGATCAGTGTTTTCTGCCTCCTGGACTGTTTGTAAATGGAAAACCCATCTATATATTAATTTGTATTATTAAACAGTACATACTGTACACACTACTAGCTAACTTCTAGAGAAAGCACTACTGTAACTGATATCTATCACTGCAGTGGAATTTGAAGGTATCTCACTCACCAGAGGTTCACCTATCTCATTTCTTCAACTGTCCAGTGGAGTAGGGTGAGGAGAAATGAAATGAAAATGTCGGATGAACAAATACAAATGCAGATGCAGCACACTGTAAAGTTACTCTGTCTAGGAACCGTTTCTGCTGAGCTCATAATTTACTCTCTAAACCGTTTTTCCACATTCAGCGGACTCTCTGTACAGGTGAGATGAGTGGGATGAGATGAGATGACAGCATGAAATCTTTTAAAATGATATCACATCCTATAACTTTACCGTTTACGTAGTCCCCCCCCATATATTTGCCTGTGTTTCACATACCGGTATTGCTGAAGGACTAGTGGGCAGTGTATTCTCGGCCAGCTGGGACACCAGCGCGTTGGCAGGCTCCATCTCTGGTGGATGAGTGGCTCTCCAGTAAGACTCCAGATAATCAGCAATGTGCTCACAGGCATCTGTTAGCTGGTTCTCATCTAAGATGACGTCAAACATTTCCTACAGGAAAATGAGAATAAGAATCAATGGAAACAAAGGACTAGCCTGTAACTGAGAATATAATCTGTGACACCATTGATAGCATCAGAAGTGGGGGGTCGGCTTTAAAAATAACACTCTTCCGGTTATCAAGTCTGTGATTAGGTCTTGCAATGAGATGCTGATAAGGAGATGTGAGGAGATAAGGTAATCTCAAATAAAGGGCACCTATACGAACAGTGACATGAGCATCAGGGAAAAATATGCAGTATTTGACTATGTGGTCAACAACACTAATTATGATAGGAAGAATTAAAAAAATACTGAGGTCAGGCATGGACACCAAAAACCAAATCTGTACAATTTTCCATTTGGATTTTTCATATTTTATTGATTCCATTAGTCGTTTAATTACATTTTAGTTTTATTTCCAAACATGAAGGTCTAAATGCTGCTTGCATATAAGTTTAGTAGTCATGTCCTCAGTTTTTTTTTTTACAACCACCAAAGTGTTTCCAGTTTGCACCCAACTACTGTTTTCTTCACATTGCTAGTCAGTGATTACCAGTGTAGCAACTTCAACTACAGAGACAAAACTTAATGTACAATTTTGTGCAACAACATAACATGACATGATAATCAATCTAGTGTTACCGAACATGAACTTCCACTGCAGCAAGTTCATCCATTGGCCACTAGATGGCACTCACCGGCGGGCATTGGGCGAGCTTGTCTGCTGCCACCAGCTGAACATTAAGATGTTTGGTCTGAGACTTCCCTCTGGTCTTGATGAGTCTCGTTAACACCTACACAACAGAAGCGATGACAAGGAGAAGAAAAAAGGTTATAGTGGCTGCTGGCATTTTACAGGACTGTGTTCCTTTGGTATACACAATCAATACTAAATATTTAGAGAACTGAGGAAGAGTCAGTCCAAAAGAAGGTGCAGGTGTCTGCTGAAGCTTACCTTTGGTGAGGAGATCTTGACATAGACAAGGATCGGCGCCAGGGAGGTCTTGGCAACCTGGATAGGGTGGTTGACTGTGTCTGCATCTAGAACCACCAGCTGCAGGCTGCGGGCGAGCTCAAAGATACGCTCCACCTCCCCCTGGATCTGGGCTGCAAAAGAGAGTAAAAGCATGACTTTGATACCTAAGATCCAGGAAATCCATAAATTGTGCATATTTAATTTCCTTGTTAACATTTTAATCATTTACTATCATTGACCCATAGCTTTGAATTCTAATTTCACAAATGTAACATCATTTATTTGAAACACCTACATTATGCCATAATGTGCAATTTTGCAAATACAATTATATGTATTTGCATTGTCAGAGCTGGTATGTAAGGACTTTTTAGTTTTTCTATATCTCATTTATTAATTTAATTTATGAATCAAGATGCAAATGAGGATACAAACTGAAATGTTTCATTAAAATCACACGATATTCCTCCGCAGAGGAAGTAAACATGGAAGAGAAGTGCTCAGAATAATCAATCTACAAATCCATGATAGCTGGAAAACCCCATGTACCGAGGAAGACCATGTAATACGATCAGAAGCTCTAGAACACCTATTAAAATCCAACACAAACAAACAACAAAAAAAGTTGGTCGTACTTTTGTTTCAAATGTCGAAAACAACTCAAGTAAAAAGAACAGACTTGTGAGCGACTCCCACGACAAACGGAGAATAGCTCACAAAACCCTTCAGCAGATTAAAAACTGTAAATGTGGTCTGAGACAAAACACTGCCTATTTAATGAGGCAACTTAAGTGATGTATTTTTTTCTTTTCTTGGGTAACTATCCATTAAGAGAACCAGCAAGCGTTAAACTAATGGGAGGAGTAATTGAAATATTGACCACTAGAGGGAGAGCAGGAAAGCAGGGCACGGAGGAGGACGTGGACGTTTCAGTCCTTTAAGAAGTGGCAGTGAGTTACATCTTACACATCTGTTAGCCCACTTAAAACAAATACACAGTGGAGAACATCTGCCTGTGCCGGTGCCTTTGTATGTTTGAACAGTGTTGAACAGTTGGTGAAGACATGAGGTGATGGAAGGTGGAGGATTCAAACAGACATGGACTACCAGTGCTTTCAGTCATACATACCGGCAGCATCTGGGATGAGAGAGCAATGAGAAAGACAAGAGTAGAGAAAACCAGAGTAAATCTTCTCCCCCTTCTGTTCCTTTCTTTTAGTAACCGAGGGGGGATTTAACCTAGCCTACACAGCACAATGTCACCGGGGTGAAGACAGAAAATGCCCTGTAAATAACCATATATTCTTCTACCATATAATCTTTACTCACACAAGCCAAAAATACTACTTATGTCTCAGATGCCGGCCTCTCTCTTCTATCTACTGCTAAAAAGAATATTTTAACTGATTTGCTTTCTTGCCAGGTTTAGATTAAAAGAGTGATACCACCCTCATGTGTGTAGGTAAAATATGAAGCTACAGCCAGAAGCTGATTAGCTTAGCTTAGCATAAAGGCTGCAAACAGCTAGCCTGGATTTTATATTTTTGTATTTTGTGTACAAATATGAGCGTGCTCTGTTCCTGTAACTCTGCAAAAAAGCAAATAAGCATACCTCTAAAAACTCAAGCCATTGTTTTTTTTAATCTTCATTGGTGCAGTACAGTGATCTCTAACATTATTATCCCGTTGAATAACGGATAACCCAGCAGCGTTTACACAAAACAATCTTGTGTTTGACTGCACAGTGTTTGAATGAGATAAAGAAAAAGTGAAAGTCTGACCCATTAATCTCAGACATGGGTCAGACAGTATCAGCTGCTTGTTTTAACCTAATTAAAGTTGCAAGTGGGTGAGGTTTGCCTCGAGAGACAACATAATGGGTGCCAGAAAGCTAAAACAATTACAAGAAGTTATTTTAGAAATCAATTTAGTGTACTTTTCTGTTACTGATACTATCTGAATTGTCCTGATGAGGTAAACCTTAACAATTTTGGTCTCCAAACTCTGAAAGTGGTGCCAAAGATAATTTGCCACGACTACCAGCTTCAGGTTGGGATGATAAAGCTGTGTACCTAAATTGGAGCGGGTGTTTGACCGGTCCATTAACGCCTTTTTGCCAGGGTTGTTGAGGATGGACCGCTTCGCCAGAGAGATGTCTGCTGTGACCCGCGTAATAGTAATTCTGGAGAGGAGACAAAGATGATTACCCTGCCGTGATTTTCATTATGTTTTATTTCCACATCAGAGGTGAGGCATTGAAGACTTACAGTAAATCTGAACTTACCTGCCTTCAAAACGATGTTTTAAATAGTCAAATAGTGCTTTTTGCATCATATCTGTAACCTGAAATTACAAAGAAAAACATTGATTTTAAATATAATTTCCCTCTACAAAATATCAAGTTTCATTTGAAACACTAGATTAGGTTTCTCATCTTTACAGCATCTTAGCCAATCAAAGGTTAAGAGCTGAGATTAAAGAGCGTGTGAGGCAGACTCACCTCTAAGCCCTTCAGCGATGGTCCCATTAGAACCACAGGACGCATTGTAGGCACTACATCATACATCACTACCTGCTCCCCCTACAGCCACAAGAAACACAAGTTTAATTCAGCATATGAGATAAAGTCACATGGTTTCATCCCCGTCCCGGGGAATTTCTGTGCATGAAATGTTTTTTCTTGCCACATGAAGCTCTTTATCATAAAAACAGTCTATTCAAAGTCTTCCATAAACTGATGTGGAAAATACTTCTGTGTATCTGCACACTGAGAAACAATGGGGTTGAGAGAGAAATGTTGGGCCACTTACCGGTTTCTTTTTCACCTGCTGATTGGCTGTTCATACAGAAGGATAAGAAGAGGTATCTAATGTTAACTCAACGATAATCAAAAACAAGAAACAAAAAAAAATTTTTTACACCGTTTAGAACACACACTGACCTTGTGATGGAGGAGTATATTTCTTTGCATTCATATCCTGAGCTGCTTGAGATTTGCTGAAATGAGAGAAAAGTTTTGAATTAGCTCAGATCAGAGACAAACAGGTCCTTCTTTACAGTCTAAATGTCAATGTCATGATGACACCAGAGCACCTTGTGTTTATGAAATAAAATAATTTGTGCTTACAGGCTGTATATCTACTTAAATAAGACACATAGGCCTATATCTAAAGCTAAGAGGGTAAATTCCTCAAAGTGATTCAGCACACGATTAGAGTAAAAACAACCTAAAGACTGAACAAAAGGAAAACGCCTGCTTTTGAATCTCAAACCAGTTTCACACCATGTTGAAATGAATAGAAATTGGGGATTGTGGCGAATGAGTTGTTTAGAGACCCCTTTGACAGAAGTGGGCCGAGAAACGAAAGTAAAGTAACAAGTATGTAACACATCACTTTTGCTGCTGAGTAATTGCTAAGGAATCAGTAATTACAATTATCAAGTAATTCTTTTTGAGTACATATGAGTAGTTTTCAAGTAACTTGTCCAACACTGGCTAGCTTCAGAGTTCTGTGAGTATTTTCCAAGACCCAGATAAAAAATTGAACAGGCTATTTCGTAAGCCTAATTGTGGGCCTTGTATTTGTTGGGTACCTTTATAGACTATTACACAGAGACTGGGAGAAAAAGGAGCTCATATTAGCCACAGTGCACCCTCACAGAGTAATCCATGCCACGCTTGCTTTGCTTCTATTCACAAAACAATTCCTGGTGTGACCCTTTCCCACTCATAGCACCTGTCTGGTCAAAACGTAGGCTGACTAATCTCTACATGTTTTCCACGAGCATCAGCTGAATGCTTAAAATGTCAAATAATCCTCTGTATTTCACTTTGTAGTGATGTTTTGTTTGTTTGTATGTGTGCTGGATCAATAAAGCATATTATTAGGATTACAAGATAAGGCAGCATACTAGAGCGTGGAGCTTGTGAGCTAGTTTGAAGTTTGTACTGAAGCTAGCGGTGAGAGAAACATGCTGTACATACTTGGCTAAGGCCTTGGCAGCTTTCCTCGCCTGGACCTCTCTTTTGATGAGAAGCATTTCCAGATTGACTGGACTGGGGATAAAGCCCACCACACCATCCTCCTTCACCGGCCGTCCGATCCACCACTCATTGTTAAACTTCTGCTCAGTAAAGAGAAGAAAATTCAATTTGAGTGTAAATTCAAGGCTTGATTCGCTGGCCTGGAACTGGCTCACATTTACTTTTACTCTGATTATGTTAAAGTCTTTTTTCAGCACCTACTGCATTACTGCATTGCACGCCATTGTTATCTACTGTGCTGGGAATCCACCTGCAATTTAATCCACATTTTAATTCTGAGTGTCAAACCTTATCAGCTAAGTCCTTGTAATAACCTAACCTGTATGTGACGCATTAATGTGTGTGCGTGTGTGTGTTTCAAACCTCTTTGACATGGAGGAAGTCTCTGGCCTCAAAGGTGACGGCCTGGCCCGGTACGGGAACGTTGTCGTCGTCTGCTGGCATGTAAGAGAAGTTGCAACGTACTGCGAATGCCACAGGCTTGTACTGGAGACACAGGGCATGGGTGCATTAGTGTTATTACTAATGGACGTCAGAGTAATCTTTGACCCCCACATTTCACCCGCATACACATTTTCACACAAAAGATCATTTCTATTTCACTCACTTTCAGTTGATAAACATCTATTATAATGAATCCACATATTGATAAAGATCAGGAAGAGCTTTTGAAGCACAGGTGGAATTGTTAATGAGAGAATACAATAAATGGTTTGTGTGCTTGTGTACAGTGCAGTGTGTAGAAAGCTGTAAATATTATTTTCAAACACTGATATCAACATAATTACACATTTAGGGTATAATTATGGTGTGTGCGTCTGGGAGCATGGCTATGTAACTGTACGCATGCTGTGTATGAATTCTGCCTACGTGTTGTCAAGTGGTGGAGATATTTTCTTTATCGCCATCAAATCATATACTCAAGAATTAAATTGCATATCATTGCCTGACTGGAAAAGGTACAAAGCTGCACCTTCGACAGGCAAATTCTGTATGCACTTGATGTTAAAAGGCAAATTAATTCAATTAAAGCCACAGCACTGTCCTTGTTGATGATAAAGCAAAAACATTTAATAACATCTTTAATTTTTGGTAAGTTGGCCTGTTGAATTGTTGTTAAATTAGACTTTCTTTCTTTGGAAATGTATTATATCGCTATATTTCTACATAGCAGTCGGGCTGCAGAAAGCGTCATTTGAACTAAATCAGCAATAACCTACATTATCATTATTATCTTTTTCCAGAAATTGAGCACATAAAGGAATGACAAGAAAGGTCTGCAGTGACTCATTTGAATAGCAGAATATTGCTCCGCTAATCCGATGTCCTGATGTCTGTGTTTCCTGTCTGTGATGTAATCATGTCCTTGAGAGCAGCCTCTCTGAAAAATGAGTCTGTGAGGGCTGCGGTGGGTCGGGTCGGGTGATACCATGATGCAACAGTGAGAAAGTACCTTGGCCTTCTCCAGCTGCACCTGAGCGTTTCTTTCCTCAACGACATCCGAGTCCTGACGCTCTCCCTGCAGGAGCGAGAGAGAGAGTGTAATTAGTTTAATCAATTCACAATGTGCATTGCACAGTATTATAGACTTTTTAGAAGATGTGCAGAGAGAGAAACATAGTACACAAAGAAGTACATAAGAAAATCAAATGATCACATAGACTAATCTTTCTAAACTATAAAAACTTAAAATGAATGATAGTAACACAGTGAGATTCAAATCCCAAAACATCAGAGGCCAGACAAGAAAGCATAGATTGTCTGCAGCAATTATTTAAAAAAAGACTAAAGAAGAAGTTGGGGGACTTGCAAAAGGTCAAAATCAATGCAGCAGAGACTGGGATATCTTGGCTTTAGGTCACTAGTATTGATCACGCTCCACTAGATCCTGCACCTCCCATAATGCACCTAAATAGCATCCTCTTTGACTGATAAACACCAGCATCTTTCAATGTCCCAACCTTCAGTTGTAGCCCTAGCCAACATTTCTTAAGTGGGTCACTTGAATACATTTTCTCAGACTTGATGAAGTATGAATGTATGATTTGAAAGCATCTTTGAAATCATACATTTTTTCACATTTCCTTGTAATCCCTAACTCAAACTAATTGAGTAGCTGTTAAGCTTTTGACGTAATAGCATCTCCAAGATGTAACCTCCTGCCTTTACTTGTCAGGAAGTGTTGCAGCAGAACCCTCCTGGGACGCGAACGTTTATGTGCCATGCGTCCTGGAGGTTAGATTTTCCCCTCAAAGACATGGTAATTAATGCCCTCTGTGTCATAGCCAGGAGGTGGCACAGCCCCCTGCGTCAATCTGGCACTCAGGACACACACGTGCATCCCAGAGTCACAAATCAGCTCTCTCGTTGTACACAGTCTGCTCAGTCTGATGCATTTTAACAACACTGTCATGAGTCCCCATTCATTTGGCAGATGCTTGTGTCCAAAAAGATTATTATTTATTTACACAATGAAAGAAATTCGGGGTTCAGTATTTTGCAAAAATACATTTTGACATGTGGACACGAAGAGCAGGTGATTGAACCGCCAACCCCAAAACTTTTGTGTTTTGGCAACGGAAAGACACAAATTAGCTAGCGCCACATTGGACACAAAACGTACAAGACTTGTTTTTACTTTAATTACAAAATGAGGTAAAAGTATCACTACAAAATGTGTCAGGAAAAAAAGTTCAATTGAAAATAAAAGACATCCTTTAAATAGGAGAGAAAAAAAAATGAACTGAAAAACTACAATAACCTTGGAAACCAACAAGCTCTCAGATAATGTGACAAAAGAAGATGTACTTATTAAGAAGGTGTTGGCAATTAGCAGAGAGAATAAGGTGTACAGAAGCAGGAGGATGCAGCAAAGTGTCAAGACAGATAATACAACATGATCAGGAGGGAGTGAGAGAGGAGGAGGAAGTAAACCTCCCTGGAGCAGAATTATGCCCAGGCATGGGTTTTTGTTTACCCGTGGCTGCTGTAGACATCTGTTCGCACAGCACCCACCTCTCCTGCAAGCCAATGTCACCCAGCCAATAGTACAAAACGCCCCCGCTGAATTATTAAACAATGTTGTTGCTCTTTACTACAGGTGACTTAGAGACGTCTGCTGTCTGGGAGAAGGGAAGGATTCTAGGTTCTGCATTAGAAGTGATTATTTTATGAATGTTTTATCATTTTACCAGGCATTTGGCTGAATATTCTTATATAGAGCTGAATTGATTAATCAATGATTCAGTCAACAAAAAAATCAATCTGTTAACTGCTTCAAAAAATTTTCATGCAGAAATACCAAATATTGTCTGATTCCAGAAAACGTTCTCTTTATTGACCAATAAGCTATAATACTATTATACTGTGGAGAATTTTCCTATAAATACTTATCTATTTCTTAACCCTTTATAGGGCACTCATTGAAATACTTTGAAATTCAAAAAATCAACCGTAGGCTGTTACTGGAGCGCATAACAATACTTTATTAATTTTATAACATTTTTCAAAATGTTTCATTTTTCAATTTTTCATTTTGTAGAAAATCAAGGTCAATGAAGTTAACCTATCGAGTTACTCGCCCGTCAGTGGTAAAACAAATATCAATAAGTATTTATATAAGAAATACAAGAAAAACCCCTATAAGGTGAAAGAAACATGTGTTGATATCTAACATGTGCGGAAACTACCAAAAGTAGTCACTTAAATCATGCCCAGTCCTAGACCAGACCAAATGTCCAATATGGCTCCACAAATGTTCTAATTCAGTCTTTTATCAAACTCGTTACCCCATTTCTTCATTCATCCCTCCATCTCCATCTCTTCACCAACACCCCCTTCCTTTCTCTCTCTTTCTCTCCCCCGTCCTGCCCGGTTGGAGAGCCATCCCTGCCCATTACCGTGATTACGTGGCTCAGAAGGTGGGCAAAGGAAGGTGGAGGACAAGGATGATGGGAGAGTGGGAGAACAAGTAGAGCCACGTTCTCTCGTGTGCTAAACCCGAAGGTGACTCCTTACCCGCTCAAAAGCGTTTACACAGCTCTTTCGGCACGTGCCAGGGGAGTGCATTAGGAAAGGAGTGTCTGATTGGGGAGATGGACTTCATCCCTAAACTGAAATTATCAGAGCCATCGAGTCACCAGGAGCCAGCTGGCAGGCCTGGAGCACTGCGATTCCCCAGAGGACAAACTGAACTCTGGACGGGTCTTAAAGAAATGTTTATGTTCACATTAGAGAAACTCACGCAGACTGTTCTTACTGGATTCACTTGGACCCTAAACCAAGTCTCTAACCTAACAAGATGACAGGTTACTTGGTCAGATAAAATGAGCTACATACAGCATTTGTCCAAATGCCAACTGTTTCAAAGCCCTGCATCATCTGTATCAAGCAAAATGGGAAACATTGTTGTGTGAAAACTTTCTCACACAGCCTTCGAACCAAGTAAGCAGAGGAAGGGAGAAGCAGAGGCCCATGCTCAAACCCCCTTCATGAACACTTGAGGTACCTTCACTTTACTGTCAGTCTATCGACAGTATGAGAGAGAGTCCTGATTTCCCATTGAAAAGCTCCGGTCTGTGCACTACTCTTCATGGAAAGTGAGGAAGTTAAACTGATACAGATTAGCTGTCACTCTGGAAGCCTTTTCATCTTGTAAAACCAACACAAACGGTTTGAAAACACTTACATCTCAGTGAGTCTGTGAGTCGTGTACAAGTTTGGCTTGAGAGTCCATCCAGAGTGATTATTGACTTGGTGAAGCCACACACAGGTGAGATTCATACTTTATCCTTCTTTGTGTCTTAATTTAAGACTCCATCCATCTTCCATTTTCTCCACTTGACAATATCGCGAGCTTAGCACGGGGAGCAATTATCAATTGCTGCCAGACAGTACACACAGATACCAGATCCTGCTGCACACTCCCTCAACAAATGGGGAGATGTTTCCATGACAATCATTGAGAGAAATATGCCACCTAAGCATAAATTACTCCTACTGATGAAAATACTTCTCTAGTTGTGACTTAAATGCTTGAAAGAGAAAAGAAATCCAACTCCAAGCGTTTCATAATGTCCACCACAACCTCATTGACTGATTGACTGCGCCAACAGTAATTGAGCAGTACATTAAACTCAATGGGAGAACCATAGAGCTATTGAACTGACAGTTAGATCTCCAGGGAGAATAATTCAGCTTGGTAGTGACATCGCTGCTATTGTACTTCTCACAGCTGAAGACGTCAACACATATAACAGCAAAGTGTGATTCAAGCTGGCCACATGCCAGTCACACGTTCACAAGCAGACACGTGCATGCAGAAATGGCATAAATAAAGGTTTTAGAGAGACATGAAGTCAGGAAGATGATTGAATAATACTGATTCGGATTTATGCTCACGCTGCATGATATGTGCATCTTTCTCACTCAGACTGATCTAGCATCAGTACAAAAATCTAAGCATCAAAGATTCCACATGGAAGCAGTAGGGAGGTGAACTTTGTAAAAATCTATCTAACTCCAAGGACTGCAGGGGGTGGATGTGTGTGTGTGTGTGTGTGTGTGTGTGTGTGAGTCTGCTTGCTTGGGTGAGCACTGTTCTGATTGTTTGCACTGAGAGATGAAGTGTGTGTGTGTGTGTGTGTGTGTGTGTGTACTTTTGCCACTCGTTCTGCCACATCCCTGCAGCTTCTGGCACCTTGCTGGCTGCTCCCCAGGTGATGCCGTTATCTACATCTCATTTGTAGATACGAAAAGACAACTTGGAGTTGAGAGTTTCCGCACCGCTACACAGCAGCTCCTGTGTTTGCAGACCCAGGATGCATTGAGCCCTGTGGCAGTTGTGGAGAACAGTGAGCTCTAGAGATTGGTAATTGATTGTGTGTGGGAGCACCATGACTCTAGCAGCATCCACTGACAAATAGGTCCATCACGTAGGATTTTATGGTTAACTTTGGTGAATCTCAACTAGTGAGGGGGGCTGCCCAGCTTACATGAAGACATGCAAAAATGTACACAAACAAATGTTTACAAGAATAAAACACTGACAAGTGTAGAATCACATCTTCACACGTTAATCCTAATCAAGACATTTTAAATGTGCCACAAGCTCTGCTGTAATAATAACGACACAGGACATTTGAAAAAAAATGTTTTGCTAATGATTGCTAGTTTGTGTGATTAAACATATTATTACTGACGTGTCATGTTTCAAATAATATCACATGCCCATCATGTATGTCTCATCTATCTGTGTTTGCACAAGTCAACGGTGGGTTGGTTGCTGTCCTCACAAATCAGGATTTTTTTGAGAAAAGGTGTCAGGCAGCATACACAAACATACAGTGTACATTCGGCATAAAGGCCCCCAGGGATACAGATAACAGCCTCCAACTGCCAGCCCCCTAAAACTGACTATGCAGCAAAAAAACTAACCTTTTACTTCCAGAAAGTTGAATGCCAAAACAACTCCACCCATTCACCTCTCTATTGGTAAGCTGCTTGTTTTATGTGATATTTTCCCCCAA
This sequence comes from Nannoperca australis, assembly GCA_036023655.1. Classification (NCBI taxonomy): domain Eukaryota; kingdom Metazoa; phylum Chordata; class Actinopteri; order Centrarchiformes; family Percichthyidae; genus Nannoperca; species Nannoperca australis. The sequence goes on from JAVQJD010020836.1 coordinate 23,015, forward strand.
ATCTGAACACAGTCATAAGTAGGCCCTACTGTTGCTTGACTTGTGTACGTGGATCTGAATCAGTGACAACCGCTAGTGCAATATCTACTGTAAGTTGACAAAGTTTCAAAGTTGGTGAGTTTGTTCTCTTTAAAACATGTCATAATTGTTATCTTGTGTGAACAACAAAAGACTTTATATGAGAAAAGCTCAAGACTCTTTACTCATATCTCATAGTTCAAAGGATATTCTAGTTGATCTGCAGAAAGATTCAGAGGTATTAAAGCTTCATTAAAACCTCGCTGATGAGCTTTACTGGATAGAGTCATGCATCAAAAAGGACAAAAACAATGTCTGCTTCCCAAACACCCTATTCTACGGTTCATTGTTGTCTGTGGAGCAGGTCACTGATCTAATTGTGACTAATTTCTTGTCAGCCCTCTGTTGAGCTGCAGGCACGGAGCCCAGGTGTTCACAAATTCCTCATTTTCACTTATAACTATTACCTTGGATTGGCTCTTTCTGTTGCTGAGGAACAGTGAAATTACACCAATCCTCTTGCAATTTAGCTGCAGTTTATTTACTTTGATTTGTTACTTTTTAAACTGTGAGGATTTTTTCGCTACTCTATCGCTTCTTCATTAACAGCACGTCCATTTGCAGCCAGTGCATGTTCCAATCCGGTTTTCTCAAAGTCCTGTCTAATCAGCTGCTTTGCATCATCTGTCTGTCTGACTGGCTCCATGCCCTCTGCCTGATGTTACCATTGAGCTGATATGGCTGGGCTGGCACCGCCACCTTTGCTTTGGCATGAGTCTCCGTCTGTGGAGTCAAAGGCTGCATCACAGCCCTTTAGATCTACAATTACAGATCAAGAGTGGCAGCGAATCTGTGCTACAGCAAATGTAATTTATGTCTATGCAGTATGTTAATATGGGTTTGATCATTATTACTGATGTCACCAGTTTGTGGTCACAAATTCAAAAAGAGTTTAAAAGTGAAAAGTAATTGAATTAATTGACTATAACCCGGCCCCCTCAGATTCTGCTGCAATGCCGGTGGAGCTTTCTGTTCTGTGTTACTGTGGCAAATTTACCACACAAACTTATCAGTCATTTTTGAAACAATGGACTTCTTTTTTTCTATCTGACAACTGTAATATTTGTCGGCTAAAACTGCTGTGGCTAACTAGCTAATCAAGCTAATGATAGCTTCATGGGTAAGTTGAAAACGCTGTCTCTGACTGACTTTTTAATGTTTCAAGCTGATTAGTTTCAATACAAGCTTCAATTGCCATCTGGCTACATGATAAGCTAAAAGACTGAAGTTAAAGCTGCATGCCCTGGTCAACAACTCTGCATCCTCATTAGTTGATTATTCATATAAACTTTTTGAGTGTTTAGCTAGTTGGCCTTAAATACTGGGACAACAGCGCAGATGTTAGATTTATGCTTTATTGTTCAAGCATCTTTAAAACAGTATATTTCTCTTTTAATGCTACAAGAGAAAAGGCTTTGAAGTGGAGGACTAAGCAATGGCTTTGGTGAACCTAACGCTATCTCGGGTAACGTTAGCTTGGCTATTTGGTGTTTTTGGTTTTGGGGAGGCCTGCTGTGCCTAGTTACGTTTGCTAATGTATGACTGGACAATCACTGTTAAGGGGAGGGGTTTTATTTTGTTGAATTTAAACTTTTAGTGTGGATCAAGGCTTACACTGAATGCAATAATAGAAGAGCAACATCCATTTTTAAACATACAATTCTCATATAATGTTGCAGTGAATGACCACTCACTCGGTTACAGAGAGAATCTGCACATTGGAAGGAACATCAAAAAGGAAAAAATGATTTGCCTCAAAGAAAGTCTCAGCACCAAAGACTAAATTGGAAAAAGATAATTACAGGAAAACCTATATGTATTTTCTCTCTCTCTCTCTCTCTCTCTCTCTCTCTCTCTCTTTGGGTCATGATTGTTTCTGAGTAAGGAGATTAAGATAGCATGCGTCAATCCAGGATTTAGAGAGAGAGAGAGAGAGAGAGAGAGACAAATACAACCTCCTCACAGACAGCCAACACTGCTGCTTGGACTGCATGTGCTCCAGCGCCCGACAGTCATCAACTAGAGATACAATAGCTGCATTAATATTATCTATACGACTTAATTCCTGCTTTGATCGGCTCCTGTAATAGATATATTTAATCTATAGTACATAAATGGCAAGTCTGTCTGCTCTTCTGCATTGCAAAGAGTTATGATGCAACATGATTAATGATGGTATGAGGAGGGGTGTGCGTGTGTGGGGATTATAAAAAAAATATTTTGCCAACCATTCCTGTTATGATTATTACTGAACCAACACTACCACTGGGACTGTCATCTCTGTCACTTCTTTGCAGTATGAAAAATAAAGAGTAAATTGTTGTCATGTTAAACACTAAAAACATAGCTATACAGAAAAACAATGCAATGGTAAACTTAGAAAGCTTCCTAATCCCAAAGGAAACAGGTACCAAGTATTCTTGTGGAACTTTCCAGACAGCTCTACTGACTTATTGCTCCACTTCCTGCCTAGAAGGAGAGCAGGTATCTGGATGCCGTCGGTACTAAGAGGCTTTTCCTATTCTAGGTAACAAGCAGTGGGTCAGCACTAACCAGCACACTGCATTGCAAGGCAGTAGGCCATCCAGAGGTCGAGGTTTCCTCAAGCTCCAGTTTGTGTCTTTCACTTGTTTTCATTACATTTGAGCTATGAATCTCTTTTTTTAGGTATTTCAAATAAATATCCAGTGATCTTTGAAAAACCCAGAAGGCTGTGTAACATTTACTTCCGTTCTGCATATATTTCAAGAATCCTGAAACATGCATATACTGATTGTTTGGCCACTTCAGGGGAGTACAAACAAGCTATAAACTTTACTCTTTTGGGCTCAACCAACCCCTGAGGGAAATATCAGGCCTTTTCACTTCTAAATGCTCCATTATGCTTACCCCAAAGGTGCACGGCTGGAAAAAAACTAAACAATGGGCTGAAAGACACCAATATGAAAATGTTGCTCAGAGCCAAAATACTGTTCGCTGCACAATACATCTGTCAATCTGAGACTCTATTTCTTCCACAGGAAAAACATTCATGCATTATTTTGCATGAAAATAAAAGCAAGTAACATCAATATAGACAAATGTAACTGATTATAAAACTTTTTCATTTTGGTTCATATTAGGAAAAGGCTTACAGTATGTAATATCCAGCCACCATCTTTGTTTGGATTAGAAAACAAGAATGGCATCTTGAGAAATCTTTTTAATTGTGAGTATTTTTTATCTGGATGGTTAGAAGAGTCCTTAAGGATTCTGGAAATACCTATAACCATGGTGTTGTTAAACCACCTACTGGGTTTTTTAAAGACTGACTCTCTGACTTGAATGTAATGGTAATACATGAGAGCACAAATGGGTCTCTCAGTCTCACAGAGTGTCCGCATGTGACTTTAATATTGATATTCCAACTGTACATATTTCAGGCAAATGATGAGAATGAAGCGGGTTACTAAAACACTACAGTTAAATCATGACTGAAATGTTCTTCTCAGGTAAGAGAGATGCATCACAAGAATTCATACAGTGTGTGTTGTGATGGCTGGTTCAGCATGAGGAGGGGGAACTTTACTGCACCTGCTGCTGTTGTACTAAGCTTCTATCACATGTGCAGGGGAAATAGAGCCGAATATATACACCGTTTCAGTTCCTGCAGGCTGAATACAATATCACACCGAGTTCACAGCAAGTCCAAGAGTCATAAGTGAAAGAAAGGGGGCAAGAAAAAAGATTTAATCCATCTGCTCTTCACAGGCTATTGGTTATGCAACTCTCTCTGAAGCCTGTAGTTTTAACTGGACACATGACAGGATAAATATATATGCATCAATATCTGCGCTGCGCATTGTGACTGTTTTAGTCAGTGCAATGATGTGGAAAGGCCTCACACAAGGATTAACGCCCGTGCAACAGATGGTGCCTTCCTGTTCAGCGTGCCCGCACACACACACATACCCACACACACACACACACACACACACACACACACATACCCACAAACACACGAGAAACACAAGAAAATTTAATATTTTACCTTTTTCTTGGGTGGCATGGCGGCTAAAGCGGTCCACTACTGTTATGCCACGGTTGTAACGACCAGATCAGATTATCATTCACCTGGCTCCCGTAAATGAGACATGGACAAGTATGCCGTGACACTGAGTTTACCTCTGAAACGGGTGGATATATCCGAGGATGCCGTTAAATGAGGCCAAAACAACGTTCTATAAGCGCCGTTTTGTGCGCAAAGGTGGAAACCACGACGCGCGGGACGCAGCCGGAGACACGAATGAGTTGCGTGAGGGGTTTCACTTAAGTCTGCATTGTGAGTAGGATGTAGTTACCCTTTCCAGAGTCCAAGGGGTATTAAAAGCTTATTTCTCCGCGTGGCGTCTGTTGAGCCGCACACCGATCAGTCTGACCGCAAGCGCTGAACAAACCAAGGTGTCCAACCTGTCCGCACTGTCCAAAGTGTGTCTCATTTATATCGTTGGCCAACGTTGGCTCCGTCCGCAGCTCGTGTGATGCCTGACTAGTGTGTGTGTGTGTGTGTGTGTGTGTGTGTGTATCCAACTTCCTGGGGTTTGGCTGCACAATAGGGGAGAATTATAATATCCCGGCTCCAAAAGAGAAAGATGAAATTAAAAAGCTAGCACGACATAATTACCACAGACAGACCTACTACTTATCATCCCAACTGCGCAATCGTGATATTCTTCCACCACATTAGTTCACTGTCATTGTGTCACTGGGCCTACTTAAATCTCTGTAGCCTGCTTGCCAAGTATCAGCCGCACACAGAGGATGCCCGTGGCTCCAGGTTCCCCTCACACTGTGCGGGACTACCTGCCAGGTGGAAATACCAAGATATCCCAAGACACACCTGAGACATCACAAAACCATCTAGAAATCCATCAAATTAAACAATTTCAGAAGGAAAAAAAACTTTGGTTTAACTGCTTCACACTGAGGCCATAACCTGTGATGAGGGGTTACATGCTCCCTTTTAAGGGGTCACAAGGGAACTCCACAATATTTATTTAACAACCATAGTTACATATTATGTTGAATTACATTTTTACATGCTAAACACGATATAATTGGATCATATGATACATTTCTATACATTAATACCCAGAACAACAGAGGAGAACTACTACACATACAGTAGTATAGTTTAAATTAGCACCACCTGGACCAGCTAAATTAAAGGGTCACTTCAGCCAAATGTCATCATTCTCTGGTAACTAGCCACGCAGATAGCTTACAGGGTCGTATGGACGTCAAAGACATATCTCTTGCCTCCACCCAATATAATGGAGGTGAATGGAAGTTGGTTTGTGTTGCTGTGGAAATTGGAAAAATCTGAAGCAACGTCTAGAAACATCTCATATCTCAAAACTGTGACAAATAATACACAACACATCTGTGTGATTAAGTAACATACTTTCATACTTTTACTTCAGTTAACATTTGAATGAGGAATGTTTGCTTGCGTGTGTATGTGTTTGTAAGCGGCGGTATCGCTCATTTTACTTATATACAGAATAAGTAACGCGGCGTGGCCCATATGTCGGTGCGGCCTGTGACTCAGACCGCCAGGCAGGGGACATCAGCAGATGGACGAAACGGTGAGGTACCAAAATCTCCAGGGAAGCACACAGATGAGAGCATTACGTAACCGAGAATGGAAAACAAACATGCAGGGTGGGTGTCAGCCGGGCCAGCCTGTGACTGTATGGAGCAAGAAGCTGTCACACTGACCTCTGCATCAGACACACATCTGGACCTACAATACACACAACTGCACACACACACACACACAGGCTACAAATGCATACATACATGTCTTTATCAATGTCTCTACTGCTGGAGTGGACATCAGTGACCATCAGAGGTCAGACCACTGTGATCAGCGGTGACAGGGAAAGAAAGAAAGGATGAAAGAGAGAAAGACTTTAAATGGAAGGTCCCAACATTTAGCACATGACCTGGGATTAAACCAGACTTGGGGCTTCACTAAATCTGCTCCATGACACCTCAAATCTCCTTCAGCAAGAGCCAGCCAGCTCTCGTCAAAACAGAGTCCCTGCTTACTCCCTCTAAGCACATCTGTGAAGTTATTACACAAGGCGGTCGGATCTTTCCTGTGGTGCTGAAACGAGCTACACATTGAATACGTCTTCACACCCACTGAATAATTTATACACTGTAAATTAGTGACATGCACTCTCAAAGTGTTTGCGAGGATTTATCTCTGAAGTGTCTTTACGAACTTTATACACTGAGAAAGTAAATGTGGGGAACTTCGAGCAAGGGCTGAAGGCTACCACTTGTGCTTCAATAAAATCTAAAATTATTCTCATCTCACATTGAGACCAAATTGAAAATGTTTTCTGTGAAATTTCAGCTTTAGGAGTCCACTACGAAGTTTGTCACTAAACATGCTGTTTGAGTCCTTAAAGTAATTTAGCAGATGTTAACAATGTTCAAATAGTTTTTGTGTAAGTCATTTTGCCTGGTAATTAGTTAAGAGCTCACATGAGATTATAAAACTTGGAAATAGTTAAGAAACTAGGATGGAGCGTGGCGGCACGAGCAGCAGAAGTGCTTTATTTTTCAGCCGTAATGTGAACACAGCCTCATAGTGAGCTTGGTGTGATGTATTTTGAGCTCATTGCTCTGAAATATTATTATTATTATTAGACGATAGTTATTGACTTACTTTTGAAGTATAAAAAAGAAAACATACAAATCAAATCATGGACCAAAAGATCAGGCTATTTGGAGATTTTTGACTCAGCTACTAGCACATCCTTGGTTATAAAGACCAGAAGAAACATCGTATCCAGTTAATTCAAAGACATACTGTTGAGTTGCAACTGCATCGTGCACAGAACCACTATCACAAGAACCCGTCAGTCATCTCACTCCCCCTACAGCACACATGCTCATGTGCACATGTGCTCTCACACATACATAAACAAACATCTGTCCCTAAGCTTCTTACAACCAGAATGTGTATTTGCGTGTGTGTGTGTGTGTGTATGTGTGTGATGTCAAGCTGGGGCCAGTAGTGCAGGACAGGGCTGCCGGGCCAGAGAGTCGGATGGCACGCACAACTTCAGGCAAAGCTCCAGACCTCAGCCTCCACTGTGTCCACACAGCCAGAAACCACACATCTGCCCTGACCTAAAAAACAACACTCATTATTGCTCGCAATTAGACAAAACCAAAATTATGAAGTGTTTTCATTAAACTGCAAACTGCGGTCATGCAATGTCAGCACACATCAGCCCCTCCCCCTTCACAAGAGAGCCTAATCATCGCCTTTTCTTTTTTGTTAATGCTCGTTTATTTTTCAGCTGGCTGGGCATCATGATGATGGAAAGCAGGCTGGCAAGCGCACAGAGGGCTGTGGGATGGTTTTAACCAGACAGCTGTTGTACACATCAAGGCGGATTTGAAAAAAGGGTAATCAAAGACAGTGGTTTTATCTATATTTTATCTTTGCAGTCCTAAATTAATATAAAACATGCTCCTTCTTTCGTCCAAAACAGAGCAACTGTGCTTTGGATACATCAAGCAGCTGTATGTTGAAATTCCTAAAACTATACATTGTTTTAAGAAATGACCGCGAAAGCGAAAAAAATTCCAAAGTAGATAAGGCCAACACAAATAAAAAATGCACTCAATTTGAACTCTTATAATCCACCAGCAGACCTCCCCCTCCATCCCCTCTCCACCCCACCTACCAGCCAGAGAGGCAGTACTCACCCAGGAGACATTTTTGTTCTTGGGCAGTTTTGACATGGCTTGCATGCTGAGAGGCCAAGGGCCCGACTCCCGAAACACCCAGCGTCCTCACACACACAGAGCCCAGTCCAGCTTCAGCAGCAGCAGCAGCAGCAGCAGCAGCCCGCTCGGAGACGGAGACGAGCTTTTCATTTGACGTCCGCCACTGTTTCCCCCCGTGCATATAACCCTCACCAGATTTACATCTGACTGGTGCGTCGCCCTGCAATCACACCAGGCTTAACATGATCCAAAACTGACTCAAGGAGGTGGTGGAGGAGGAGGAGGAGGAGGAGGAGGAGGAGTGGGAGTGAGAGGCAGAAACAAAGATAAGATAACTGCAAAAGTGCCCGTCAGAGGCAGAAATAGAACATCCAGGAAAGTTCCTTCAGTCCTTCACCTGAATCCTCCTCCTTCTTCTCCTTGTCAGTGGCTGTCTGCTCTCCTCAGATTCATAAACCCTATATGAGTAAGCAACCAAACATCTGGTTGATGCCCCTCCCCTGTGATGCCGGCGGCTGCGGCCAGCAAGCGGCCAATCCGGCCCTTCTAACATCTGGGAGAGATGTTAGAAAAGGGACAGAGAGAGACAACATGCACCTTTGTGATAGTGTTTCTGTACATGTCCTCTTTTGTAATCGCTCTGCTGAGCTCCACGACAGTGACTGGTCAGAGAGAGGAAGAGATGGGTTGACAGAATAAGAGATTGATGGTATTAATCGATGAATGTCTCTGTAAATCCCAAATCCCAGACTCAGTTTTAACATGAGCCCCTTCTGGAGTCACACTGTTCGAGTGTTCTGCACTCTCAGCAACTGGAAATTACAGAATACTTGTGTTTTTAAAGGAACAGTTCACCATTTTGGGAAATTCACTGAGAAGATGAGAAGATTGACACTGTACCACTCTCATGTTTGTACTTAAAGTATTGCTGGCTCCAGATCCATAATTATCTGACATGAGGTATCGATCTACTCTTGGAAATAGAGAAAACATGTATTTTACAAAATGTTTTACTGTTCCTTTAAGTGCAAAATGAATTTAAATGTACAGACTGCAATTAAATAACTTTTATCTAAATGATGACAGGACATATAACACAACCTAAATGCCTCTTCTAGTCAGACATATTTAATTCAGGAACTGCAACAGCTTCCAGTCATTTTGTTTTTTACTTATTAAGCAATTAATGTAACCTCCCTTTACTGGTATAAACGGAATTTCTAAGAATATAAAAATAAATAAATAAACAGCGAAGGCTGAACAGCCCTGAAGAGCTTTTTTGGTCCTACACAGATACTTGTCTGTGATTTACTATCCCATCGCCTGCGGCGGAGTAGGAAATAGCAGTGTGAGTGTGGAAACAAGTCAATACCGAGCTTGCAGCGTGTTTACAAAATCCACAGGACTTTGATTTTGTGTTATAATCAATGCCCACCTTAGCACTGTATGGATCTGTGGTACTTATAGATTTACCTCGACAGAAGTAGGCTAAAGGAGGAAAGGAATCACCTCAACTACCTCAGCCGAATAAGAGAATTCCAGAGAACACGTTTAATGCTGCATCTGCACATGAAATGAAGCTGGAGGCAGAAAAACACTGGCAGTAATGGTATGATCAGAGCTAGGTATATTGTCTGTACACTCAGCAGGCTTTTCAGGTCATGCTATGAGAAACAGAACATTTGTAGTGTCTCTCCTCCCCAGATTAAAGACTCGACACATCTGGGAACAGTTGAATATAGTACATTTCAGTAATCAGATTTTAAGACTCGCCTCAGTGAAGCTGCAGGAAAACAGATAAAAGAGAAGCACGCTGTCGCCACTGGAAAGCAGACAAGTAAAATACTTCCATCAGTGACTCAGTGATTCTAACAACAACAGTCACAGAAAGTGGATATTGTCTACTAACAACTAATAATCCAGTTCAAACTGATGTTCAGGTGTATAGCCGGTCTATGCCATGTAAAGCAATCACTTCATTCTAAATTATGAGAGTCAGTGTAAGTTTCACCAGCCACAACACTCAGCGTAAGTCTTCCCAAAGTACAGTGACATATTGACATTGTGAAATACTAATACATGGGTCATTCGCAAAAGTTATCTTAAAAGACACTTCAGGAAATTAACCCTTTTGAATACGCTCATAAAAGTATCTGTTTGTTCCTTACAAACCTCTACAATACAGCATGCCTTTAAACAATAAAATAAACATTATAAAAGTTGGGGCTGTCACACGTTCTACTAAACATGATAAAAAAGTGGGTCACACTCAAAAACTGTCACATGTCCTACGTGCACCGATATGCTCCAAGTTTGGATCCAACATTTGTTGCATTTTATCCTTCCCCTCCCCCTCTCTCCTCCTTCCATTTCCTGTCTTGCCTCTTGACCTCACATAGTACCAATTAAAGACAAAATGCCCCCAAAAATAAAAGGTGAAATTCTGTCCTTGCTCCATTTGGGATACAATACATGTAGTGTCTTTTGTCAAAATAAGGTTAACTGTCTCACCTGGCTTCTCTTCACTAGAAATAAAGATGTACAGTACACCAAAGAGATGCAATGACAAGCTTAACAAATCAAATGTTATGCTGAAATAGCAAAGAAATGAAAAGATATTAAAAGAATAGAGACGTAATCTTTCCCTTCAGCAATTTTAAAACAAGAAGAGGGAACATGTTACTGACTTTTGGTTTCTGTAAGTTTCTCTCCTGGCTTGTTGCTGAGGTGGGCACACATTGCATGCAGCACTACAGATTGTGGTAATCTGCGAAGCTCTGCGCTGACAGCCTATTGAGTGTGGAGGGCTGACAGTAAGCCTATTTCATGTAGGAGTGTGGTTATGGAAGGGTCCTCTGCAGTCAGCGCCGTCACACAATGCACAGCCCAGAGACTCTATAGTATCAGCTGCAACACGACTTAACAGAGGTTGGAAGAGAGAAGCAACAATGACCATAGTGATGAAGCAGCAAACAGGCTGGGAGAAAGACTGACAGAGAGGAGAGAAAGGAAAGGAAGAGAGAGGAAGTGGAAAGGTAAGAAGAAATGAAGAGGAACAGGTGGAGATGAGGAATGCCTCTCTGTCATTGAGAGGACAGTAAAACCTGGCCTGTAATGAGATAACTGCACCTGTCTGTGCTCCCCTGCTCCTCTCCTCCTTCAGGCTGCTCAGCCAGGACAGATGATGTGAGCAGAAAAGCTCTCCTAAGCTGCCGTCATGTGTTTCCAATCACCTTATCTTTGGTGCACAAAACGTTTTGTAAATAAATTGTTCACTTCACTTGCTCGGTGGTGAAATCAAACTGAAAACAAACCAGAGGTGACACCATCCATTACAGGTTGTTAGCTTTTAGGTAATGTTTTCATGGAGTCCTGTACTGGGATCAATACGGCGAGCTGCATGTGACAATGCCGCTGTCCGTCCTGATAAACTGCAGCCCGGCTGAAAACTCAGTAGTGAACACCTTTGCAGCAAATAACAGGTTGTAAGAGTCACACTCACAGCTGTTAGTTGCTATAAATGTGAATGAATCATCAGCATTATTTGTAAAAGTAAACAGTGACTACACGTAAAATAGTATATATATATATGTATGCAATAATCTGTATCACCCCCCCAACCCCCCACCCCTCTGCCACAAGACAACTCCACTGTTGCTATGGGATCAAAAAAACAGGGATGGGTGCTGCAAGTGACGCTGCGATGGTCACTTACATAGGTGGACTGCACTCTCCGCCAGTGTCCCAGCCCACAGCAATACATCAAGACATCCACTTGGGGGAAGAGGAGGGGACAGGCCGATCGAGCCTCCGGGGTGGGTCGTCTCAGGCCAGGATCCTCATCGCACAGGTGATCCACCTGATCGCCAGCTCTTCAGGGAGTTACGGGATCCTGCCAAAAAGAAAAAGAACCCAGTCTATTATGTCCACAGGTCGTCGCAGGGGAGGACCACCTGGGAGCTCAGTGGCTGGTCTCTTATCATAAGTTATGTCCTCAGAAGAGTCGCCGGTGATCCGGATCCCAACGTCTCACAGCATCTTCAAAGTCCTGCGCTCTGTGTGGAGCCGGGATCCAATCCAGTGACTGTCCCGGGGACCAGCCTGACGTCCCCGAGGAGTTTGTATATCTTCTTGTGTTGACGCGTGTGCGCTCACCTTATCTCAGAAGGACAGGTGGCTCATCTGCCATCCTGTGTTTATTTACCCTCCCACTACCACCCCTCACCTCTCTCTGTCTCTCTCTGTCTCGACTCACCCAGTCAAAAACCCTCCCTTCCAGCCTGCCCCGGCTTAAGTCCCCCGAATAGTCTTGCTACAAGAACTAAATGTAATTTTCTTCTCTGTGTGTGTCTCTCAGTGCTCTCTAATCTAGTCCGATTTATCCAATCAGAGCTCTCGCATCACTCCACATACCATCTTGCCTGTATCCCTGTCCATCGCTCCCTTGTAAGCCCACCCTGGGAGTCCAGATACAGGGATTTTCAGGGTCTGTATCGATTCCCCCTTTTCTTCCTCCTCAAAAATCCCAGCTCTATAGCTCCTCCTCCAGTATCTCTCCCTCTCACTCCACCACACTGCTCCGCTCTCTCAAGGGTCCTGTCTCATCAGGAGCGTACCTGCTTACCTGAGTCACTCTTTGCACTCTTGTTGTGACTGTGTATGCACGTGCGTGTGTGTGTGTGTGTGTGTGTGTGTGTGGAGGCTGCAGCTGAAGCTCACTGCGCTCCCTCTCTCTCTGTTGCCATGCTAGAGCAGGTAACATTTGGCTAGCGCAGGAGACACACAGCCTGAATTCAAATGCGCCTCCAGCCTCTCCGATTTACAAAGCCTCCACCCATTCTTACCAGCAAACGCCCCCATCCCGTCTCCTCCTCCGTCATCTCTCTATCGCCCCCCCCCCACCTCCTTCTCTGCATCTCTGTCCATAATGTCTCCTCCTTTCACTGTTGCTTCCTTTAGTGACATTTCTCGTCTCTGCTGCCGCGCTTTCTTGTTTTTCATGTACCTTGAGAGTGGGACGAGGAGGTAATTCTGCTGCTGCTCTACGCTGCAAAAAATCTCCCTCTTTTCAAGTCATTTCTGCGTATAATTGAGTCCAAAAGCCCCTTGACACAAGTGAAGACAATCTGTCAGTGCAGCGAGAATATTTCAGCCTCTTTTCAAAAGAAATTAACTTGTTTCTGAAAGTACAGATGAGCCTGTCATCCTTTCCTTGACAAAATGTAATCTTTTTAGGCAAAAAAGACCAAGTGTCCAAAGCCACTCTAGCGGCTCTTTGAGGCTGTATCTATGCACAGTGGTGCATTGACCAAAATGCTAACATCAGCGTGCTCACAATGACACTGTTAATGTTTAGCAAGCAATGTTTACACCATCCTGGTTACTCAGCAACATTGTCACAATTAATCTTGAGGGGATTATGGGTATCTGTACCAAATATCACAGATATCCAGCCAACCCTATTTGAGACTTTTCACCTGCTATAATAATACATTGAAATAAAAATGATGTATTAATCTCCACCAGAAACACACACCTAACACCAGACCATTATGTACAATTACAAATATAAAATACTTTCAATACCAAGCGAAATAAATGCCAATTAGTGTTTAGTCAAAAACTGAAGAAAAAAGCCGGTTGATTTAAGAAAATTTGTCTTTAAGGACCCAATTTAATAAAAGATGAGGGAGATTTTTGCCTGCTGAATATGAAGTTGAAACTGAATGAATTAATGCAAAGCTTCTCTACGCATGCATGAAAAGTTTATTTGATGACAAAAAAGAGAGAGAAAGACATGAAAGCTTCTGCCTCAGAGAACTCTTTAAAGCTGAACAGGGATCTTACAGACTCCGTAAAAGAGGAATAGATGCAGGCTGTTTCATTTCCCTTTGATGATTCGCAGCATTCATTCAGCCTCCCAACATGGCGTTCTGTAAAATGGCCACAATAACTCAAGCTGCACTAATGCTTTCTTGAAGATTATAGCATGAATCATTAAGGAGGATGATCGTGGCTACGGGGAAATTAAGGAAAGTTAAATTTAGTTTTCATACCAGTAAATGAAAGCAGGCCAGCTCTGGTCGTTCCCTGTGAATTACAGCTGCTTGTCTAGTGTCCTGTCACTGGCTGTTTATATCATAAATAATGCCTTTAACAAATCTTCCCTCTCAGTGTGCTGTGTTATATCAAGCTGATATAAATTCCTGTTGAAGATTCACCCAATTTATCACCACAGATGCTGCAGGAAGTTTGTTGTTATTTTTCAAATTCCTTCATCCCCCTTGAGAGACAAGAGCCACCGATTTGGCAATTCCCTTAGACAGTGTGTCCCGCAGCCCCGGCTCATCCATCACACCGACAAAGACCAAGCGCTCCATGGGGTATAATTCTGTCAGACTTGTGCCGGTGGAGGACTGCCGATTACACACCAGCGTCTCTGTGGTGTCACCGTGGCATTCTGTATTGATACACACACATACACGCCAAGGTTAAAATCCAGTGAGTTATGTGGTCATGAAAACAAATAAACAACCATGGAACCTGCACCACAGGCAAAAAGACGAGGGCGAGATGCTAATTGTCAACAGCCAAGGACAACTGGTTTGAGTCCTCAGGTTGGTAACATTATGATAAAAACGTGAGCTCAGGTTAGGATGTTTGCCATTAAATGTGTCAGTTGCTAATTGGTCTTACTTGACATGCTCTCCTATTGAATCTATTGTTCCATGAGATATACCACCTTAAATCAATGAAGTGAAATAAAACAGCAGTTCAGTCAGATTACAGGCTAGGATGAGTTTCTTATACAGTTTGAAGTGTGTTTGAGGTAATAAAAATAGTAAAAAGAAATAATACTTTGATTACTGATACAGCCCTGTAATCTATATTGCACTGTTGATTTGCTGCAGAACTCTGTCAGCGCGAATTACTCTTTTCACATTACACAAAGTCATTTGATCCACAAGTGTTAAAACAAAGGATATTTATTTAACATAGAAAAAGGTTGTTTGGTTGTTTAAAATATTTTGTTTATAACAGAAATGCTTTTTTTTGTTTTGTAGTATGTTAACAAATGTACAGATAAAAAAAAGAAAAATGTAGCAGGTAAACATAAAATTAAGCATCAATAAATACATTTGGATTCAAATAAGTCACAGAAAATTGTGAACAGGTGGCTTGCTGTACACTGCAACCCACACATCTTTTGTGTGTTTTAAATCCAGAATCAGTTTAACACTTTGATTTGGATGAATGGCCTTTACAATACATTTGCAGTCGCTCTTCATCTTCAGAACCAGCACCGTGTTTCCCTGCTGCTGCTCCCCACACATAACGACACCAACAGTTCAACCGTCCGCAATCAAAGCGGATCTTTTATTAACAACGGAATGTGCCACTCCTCCTCAAAACATGCTGCGCCTTTTGAAAATCCTCAGCTTGGTCAGGAATGTAAAGTAGACAAAAGTCAGGCTCACCAGCACATTTTTCAATGGGTACAACACGGGAGTTACAAAACCAAACACAGCTATCAGAGCGACTCGGATGATGAAGAAAGGAACGTCCTGCAGAGCAAATCCAGCAAAAGACAATAAAGTGTTGTGAGGCGTGACGACCATGCGGAGAGTAGACATGAAGGCGAGGATGTAGATGGGGAACACCCAGGCTGAGTAGAAGACTGATGGCTCTCCTGCCACTCTCACCATCTCCACAGTGTCTAGCCAGAACAGGAAACTATCCACAAACACCTCTGACCTTCCGTCCCTCCTCCACAGGAATCCCAGGTGACCGGAGTAGGATCGGGGGCGTGAGGATGGGTAGTACAGGTAGGAGGTGCTGGGTGCTCGCGAGCTGGCTGTCGAGTGGCTGGGCGAGCCAGCGAGGTCCCGCCACCTGCCTGAGACGCTGCCATTCCTGGCCTCTGGGCGGACTTGGGTCAAACCGCTCTGGCCTTCGTCAGTGTGCAGCTGGCCCGTTACGGTGGTCACCTGTTCCAGGTGGGTGAGAACAGGGCCTGGCATGTCAAGGTCGTAATCCAGGCTGTCGGCTGCAAATGACAAGAGCGCACACACGCAACACCGGCTGTTACACTGCGTATTGTGTATGACCGACGTCAAGATCGTTGGTCGTTGTTGCATCTTTCCATCGTGTCAGTTGGTTCTGACCAAAATCATACATTATACAGAGAGGTGTTTTTCTTATTTGGTCTCCTTGATATAACTGGGGTGGACAAAATAATAATCAACACCTCTCTAAAACTGTTTCAACAAAAGCTGAACATTATAAACCTTCACGAAGGGAGGATTGATCGCAAAATAGTATTAGTTTTAGCTATGTGTATCTAATAAACTGGCAACTGAGTGCAGAACTGTGTATTTCATGCTCTTCAACATATAGAGCCCAAATAATCTACTTCTCAAACACCTAAATCATGTATTTTTCAGCAGATGTATTGCTCGCTCTGTAATTGGAGATTTTAGTAAAAAAGAAGAACAAAAGTCAAGTCTTTCTTATAAAGTTTGGATATTGTCTTTGCTCATTCACTCACACACACTTTTTGCTGGCTCACTGTGGCCACCTGACAACAAATGTGCATTGAGTAGAAAACGTTGCATGGTTGTCTTGTCTCATCAAAGAGGCGTCAGTGTGTTGAAACATAACGTTCTTTAGAGGCTTTTTGGGGGTGATTTTATCGCAGCGGTTGTTTTAAAATGGTGCTGAAGGATTGTATTGGAGAGGCACATAACAAGTATATATCCTTCCTGTTAGGGCCGGTAATAGCCTGCTAGCTGGCCCCAGGGAGGAAGTGAGCCAAGGACCTTTAATGAGTCCCAGAAACCAACTAGTAAGTCTACACTGGAATAGTACCATGCTTCAAGTCTGCTGTGTGTTAATTAATATGTGATGATTTGATTAAATATTAATATGTTTAAGCATATGCCCCATGTAAGCATAATATTAACTGTAATGTTAAAAGGTATTAAAACTAGATTTTGATACAGGAGCCTTCTGTAAGACAGGAGCTCAAGTTTTGGTAAAAGGGCAGGAGCCACTTTAGGGCCTTAGTGTTTACACTCATTTCTAATAACGCCAACCACTTAAAGACTTACACTGTCCGCTGAGCCTGCAGGGGCGAATCCTCTCTATGATATCCACACATACGAGGGAGACAAGCACCAAGGAAACGGGCAACTCTGTGAAATGATCGAGCCTGTGTCCTGTGTCCACCTGCACCTGCGGTACAAGCAAAAACTGTGAAAATAAATGTGAATTCAATGGTGGAAAGAACTGATCTGCTACTTAGAAATCACGAGGGACGACGCAGGAAGAAACTCAATCGAAACTCTTCATTATGACATTTGGCTGAGTGAAGGAAGATCCTGCATTACAAGTTTTATGAAGCCAATCCGATTTTATTACCCCATCGTTATGGACATTAAGATGCTGCTGAATGCCCATTAACACAAGATGGACATGAATATGTCTGACAAGTCTTTGCGGTCAGATGTTCTTATTTATGTCCTTGTTTAAGGACACACACACACACACACACACACACACACACATATATATACATATATAAAACATTTTTTTTTAGAGTGGATGGTATTAAAGTTTGGGTTAATGGCCAACCTGTTATGTTCTCTGCGAGTTACTGAACACCCCAGACAGAAAGTAGAGTCATGTGACGGTGGACACATTTCCACTGCCTTTGCCTTATAATCGTGATGGTGCCAAAGTCCTTCTCAGTATATGGTGAGAAAATATTTGGACGCAACTTCAAGAAGCCAAAAAAGTCTCAAGAGAATTGGTGACAAGCTATCTTTTTCTTTCTCTGCGGTGCAATGTGCCGTGTCAACCGTCACTCAGTGAATAATTATACTGCTCTAAACACATTCTCTTACACGAGGGGCTCACAGAACGAGCTGATTCCACAAACGGACTGTTTACAGCAAATATGCCTCTTCAAGGACCCCGTCGGAGCATGTGAGAACAAAACTTCAACAGGTGCTTCTCAGTGACAAGAAGCATCAGTCTTGATGGCATTACCTTGGAGCTGGCTATTAAAATACTAAAGCATGGCAACGTGCACAGGATGATATACGCCAGCGCTGTTGGTCTCCTGAAAAACAAAATAGGATGTTTTAGTTCGCAGATTTGAATAACGATCATCCCAATAACGGTTTCTCTTTTTTTTTTTTTTTTTTTTTTTAAGAAGTGCTGGACCTGTTCTCAATTTACATACTGAATTTGATCGTGTCATTGTCAGGGTTTCACTGCTACAGTAGAGGAAAGTCGCTCATGTGCTGCACTTAAGTACAGTTTTTAGATACTTGACTATTTATTAACATTAGCCACCATAAACTACTGGTCATACAAGACCAAGTGAGGCTGCAGCAGCAAAAGCCCCCTGAGTGTATTGAACTGAGCAAGGCTGCATTTCTTTTGTATGAATCAAATGTTTCATCTGTAAGAGGAAGATTTTGTTATTTCTTCTTTCAAAAGCTACAGTCTCGCTTCAAGAATATACATATAAAACAGGAAATATGACGTTTTGTTAAAAGATTCAACAACATACAGCTGTATGTTAACTCAAGGGGTCTTTTTGCCTCATGGGCACTTTTACTTTTGACATTTTAAATATATTTTTCTGATACTACAGTATGTCTGAATGGAATGCATTTGTAACAAGGTGTTTTTACATTGTAGTATTGCTACTTGTTATTCAAGTGTTTTTCTCCTTGTCAAATCAATTTTAATTATACGGCCCAAAATCCCACATTTCTCAAGGGGGTTTGAGTTATTTTGATTTTGTTCACTTGTCTGTGTCATCCCTTGTTTGTTTTAAGTAAGGTGCCTTATCTGGTGCATGTAGATACTTAATCACTGTGACACTGACTAAACTACCTCGCAACAGCTCCACTCACCACTGTGTGATCTCGGAGATGAACCTTCGCCGCTTCAGGATCAGGTATTTCAGAGGAACCCACACCAGCAGGGTCACAGAGGTCACATAGGCGATAGAGGCCGCCACCACTAGCCAGTAGGCCGTTAGATCTCGTCCTTTCACATCACGTATGAGGCTGGCAAACCTCTCCATAAACACAAAGATGGGCACGACAAAGGCTGCAAACTGCAGCACCTCATACAGGATGAGCTTGACCGTCTTCCCCGAGGGCATGGTCCCTGAACACCAGGTGTTGCTGGTCTGAACTCGGAGCGAAAGACTTTGACAATCATCTCCAACGAAACGAGCCAGTGGAGCCGTTGGACTCTGCACACTGACATTGCTTACACTGCACTGGAGGCTGTATTCTTTTATTGCTGAGGTAATGAGGTGGTCATGCTCGCCTTTTTATGGGCTCACAAAGATGAGCACTCCCATCCCATAATTTCAAGGAGAAAATTACACTGAGTTCCGGAAAAAAGTACTTGATTACATTGAGAGACCAGTCTCTTTTAACAGCTTTTCTTTCAGATGAACAAAGTAATAAAGATAAAATTGTAAATATGCAAATTGACAATATTGGAACATACAAACTTTCTGTAGAATTTCAGCTAAATTAGAAATATAATTTTATATAATATATTCCCTACTACTTTGAAAATCAGTGACTTGCTCAATGGCTGCAGAGCAAAACTGTCTTGCCTTCTTCTGTTTGGAGCACTCTACAGATTTCTTCCATCTAGATTTGTTAGGTCTCATATACATTGATCTCCATCTAGTGGCAAGGAAGAGGACAACTTTCATAACTCCTGAAAACTTGCATTCAAATATTTCTCTGTAACAAAAATGTCATGAAATAAGCAACAATTCAAGCTAAAGTTTGGGTAAAAACATCCTTATTTAGAATACAGTCAGTTGACATTTTATTACGTACAGCTAGCTAAAATGAATGCAGTTTAATACCTGCAGTAAAACCTCCCTTCATAAAGGTTATAATGTTAATTTTTAAAAAACCTCATAAAAGGGAGGATTTACTGCAGGGCTGTGTACCTAATAAACTGGCTACTGAGTGTATATCAAGAATTTAACCCTCTTTAATGCATTGTCAGGACACTGTGGGTGTGGTTTAATAAGATGTTAATGAAGGTGGATTGGCAACATTAGCAAAAAAATCCAAAACAAAACAAAAAACTGCCATCACGTTTTGGTTGGTGCACAAAAATATGAAGCAACAGTGAGAAAAACAGACAAAAACATAAATACAGAAATCTCTCGTGAAATAACCAAAGCTGTTCTAACTTCAAAAGTTTGTCTCCTGGGAAAAGAGATACTCTTGGCGAAGTTAAAATAAAACTCAATAACAACACTTGAGTGTATTTTACTCATCATCAAAGTGCTCTAAAACAAGAAAAACAAGGCTGTTCATTTTCTTCTGTACATTTGGCCTGGTTTTAATGTGAATACCAATTAATAAGTATGGTTAAAAGAATACATACAAACAGCAGGGTACAAGTTTAGACAGAAACTTTACAATAACAATGTTGGTTTAAAACGTAAAAACAGGCAGCATCTCAATCCTGTGCAATAAAGTTACATCGGGGCTGCAGTCCAACACTGTGGTGCAACGAGAGGTTTGTATGATGTGTGACGATTAACTGGCTCCTGGTCCCGCGGTCCCAGAATAGCTGCTACTTTTTATATTTGATATTTTCAACCCTCCAACACTATTTCACTCTAGCATTTAGTTGAAGGCAGCAAAAACAAAAATGTTCTGATTTCTGGTATTGAAATAAACTATATTAATGCTAAAGTCTAGTTCTGGAGAATAAAATGGCATCTTCATCGCAAAGTCCCAGGTACAGAGCTTAAGTTGTGGGTTGTATTATATCGTTAAGGCGGCACGGGGATGGAAAGGAGGAGCACATTTGAAATATCTTGAGAGTTTGAAATGACACCAATTTGCCCTGCAATTGGGCAAATCTAGTTTAACATATTTCTTCATAATATATCTTCATAATTCCTTCATGTAGCATCATTCAATATAGTACAATAGATAAATACTTTTCCTGTTTCATCAGCCTTTTGCAATCCAATCACCATTTGCAAATATAACTCTTTCCTAAAGACTTTTAACAGTAGTATGTAGTAGTATGGTATGAGAAATAGTGTGAAGATTTGATCTAAAATGCCTCAAAGTCACACTGTAACTGATAGTTTAGGGACGCCTTGGGAAAGAGGGGTTTTACGCATTGTGACTGCACTTCCAAGCATCAGAAAAACCTTATTTCTACTTCAGGTAGAATTTGTTCGAGTGTTAGACAGCTCTGAGAAAGGACAGGGTTTGAAATGCATGGGGAGGTTCGATCCAGTTTTCACATTACAATTTGACCCTACAGTACAATAAGCATGTATCAAACACAGAGAGAAATGTCCATGTTCTCATGTGAGCGATTCAAATATACAACTAAGTTAAGCAGAATATCACATATTCCGCTTTTCTCTGAATACATACTATACATCCTGCACTGCTTCTCAATTTAAAATAGCATAACAATAATCAAAACATAAATTAAAATGCACTACAAAAAAAACAACATAGTATTCATTTTTTAACACTGACTAAAGAGATGCTTAGCTTAAAAGACACTGGAGCTGTTCAGAGAGCTCGACCTTTAGTAGCCTAGTCTGTCTGTTAGTACAGCCCCTTAATGGAGACAGAGCAAACCCTTCATCCATTAACAAGGATCTAGAGCTGCTCATTTTAGAAAAGGAAAACTCTGCAGCATGAAGTTAGGAGTCGATGATGTTAAGAAAAAAAAAGAAAAGTAAAATATCTTGTTTTCTGGCATGTGAGCATTTAAAAAAAAAAATCTTCTCACTTTGTTCTCTTTGGCTTTTACACCCTTAATTCAGCAGGGACATCATGACTGCAGAGTTCCCCTTTAAGGCTGAGAGAAACACCCGGAGCTGTGCCAACATACAGCCCACCCATGAGGTCATCATGTGGCTCCATTACTAGTTCGGTACAGTATTTACAAGAGTCATGTGCATGCTTAAATTTCTCCAGTTTCTTTTTTTCCCTCCAAAACAACAAAGTGGCTTCAGTTTTCAGTACTTCTACAAGTTGGCGGCATATACAGAATGTAGTAGCCTTTCAGCATCGATAAAAGTCAGTTTTCTGATACAAAAAGAAAGAGAAATGTGAGTTGATGCCCCTTTTGTTTGTAACATGATTAACAGGCTGTGGCTTATTGTGGACTTCTCTCCATGTTAGTGTGTGAGCGATGGTAAATGATCACTTACTGCTGAGGATGTGTGAAACAACTGGTGCAATTGTGTTTGTGTCCACAGCTGTATACGTGCCTGTAGTGTGTGTGTGTGTGTGTGTGGCTCAAGTGTGCATGTTGAGGGGTGGGGTGAAGGAATGCCTCTGTGTATTTCACACTTGATCAAAGAGTAATTGCATATATATTTAGTTGTTAGGTTGAAGTGGCTACAGTTACACTTGTTTCCTTGAAGTAAAGTCTTATTTAACAGGTCTCTAATTTCTTCATAATATCTGTAAATAAACAGTTCAGTTCACTTCCAATTAAGTGCTAGTATAACCCTAAATCAGTACAGAGTAGGTCAGCTGAGCATCCCATAAAATATATACAGTATGGAGAATAAAGCTTTCAATAAAAAATGACGAATGAATATTTACTGGGGTTTAAATAGAGCATTTCTTTTAAGGAAACTCTTAAAGCCCAACTAAAATAACTAATTTCCCCTATGATTGGTACCAAATGACGTAGTATCCAGGACACTTACTGGGAAATTATAAAAAAAATGACAGACCTATAAAATAAAGCAATACCACAAGTTCTCAATGGTCCTTTTTAAAAAGAAAGCAATAAATATCAGGTCTCATACGTTAAAATGGACAATGCAAATATTGCCATCAGATCTTGATTTAGAAGTGATTGGGCTTGAACGTTGACCAAACCTTAAATACAAATGAAGATAAAACGGAGAAAACTCCTCCATGTCTTTACATCCGAGTCATGACGAGACATGAAGAGGAGTAAAAATGTGTGCCTTGGTGTGAGCTCCTTAAAAATCAAACCCTCGTGATCACTTCTAAACCCGGAGTGAGAAGTGTAACTGGATTTTTATTTATATTTAAGAATGTCAAGGTCAGTCCGCTCTTTTTGAATTTGCTTCCATCTATCTGGTGTTCCATGATAAAACAAAAATATTCATCGTAAAAGGAAATGATCTACGACCACTATCTGATCAGGTCTGGTGAGTGTGTATGTGGGAGGTTTATAGTGAACTGGGAGGGCCCTATAGCAAGGCTTTCTCTGAGTAGGGGGCGTGTGAGGCATCTGAGGAAGGCGCTATGCTCGGGCCAGAGGGGGAGCTGTAGTTTGGTGCCTGCGTTGTGCCGGGGGCACAGGCTGGGTTCTGGTAGCACTGAACGTCTGCGGGGGCCATGCTGCCCGGAGCTGCGGTGTAGACCGGCGGCTGGCCCATGTACATGTGGACGTCACTACGAAACAGAGTAACGCAACATTCATTCATTACAACACTACAGCGATGTGGAATCAATAAACAGTATGGGGGAATGTAAAATTCACAATGCTGTAGAAGTCAAGCCAGTAGTCGAATAATGTCTCAAATAACAGCCGTGACTAGCACGAATTACATTCCCTCACTGATAAACGCCGGGTAACACTAAGGGGCATGAAGTTAACCTGTAATTTAATTTTGCACAAGAACAGAGTTATGTCATACTCACCAATCTGCTGCTCTGGATTTCTCTTTGTTCTCGTTTTCATGCACAAAGTCACAAATGGCTACTGTGCTGGCTTTGAAAGACTTTTTCAATAAAACTCACCACGTCCTGCAAATGTTAGGATTTACAAGTCAACCAGGCATGGCCCCCCCATGCCAGTTGAGCTGCTGGGAGCCTTTTAATGTTAAAGAGCTGTAGTCAAGTGTCATTGATGGTACCCGTAACAGCACTCACAATGAGTGAATGGCCAGAATAAAGAGTATCTTTGTTAGTTTGAAATGACAATGTTGGTACAGTGCGAAATTAGTTCTCTAAGTTTAGATTATACTGAATTTATATAGACAGCAAAGGTTTGTTTTTTAAGCATTATGTTGCTGTTTTAAATTGGATACACTTTTCTTTCTTGTTTGCAACTTTGTCTCGTCTTCTCCAGACATCGTACTTTTTAACAATGTGCTGAAGCGAACCGCAGCTGGATGTGAAACTCACCTGGGGGCTGGCTGACCAGGCATGTGGGTTCCAGCTGGAAGCTGCTCCATGGGAACAGTGTAACCCTGCACCGCAGGACCACTCATGGCATACGAACCTGATGCAGGCTGACCGGGGTAGACCTGTGGTCCCAAACATGAAAAGAGCACAGACTGAGTGTTAATGGCTGTGTTGAGCAATTTATTTACCTAAATATTTACCTAAAATAAATATATAATAATATATTATTAGATAATATTGTAAAATAGCAGGTGGGTAACCAAGATAAATCTAAATAATACTGAAATCCAACACTTTCTTAAATGGAAAGAAATGTATTAGTCTCGCTACAACGATGAGCCCCTAATTCCTCCTGAAGTTGCGGAGGCAAATTACGTGTCAAGACTAGTACATACTGTATAAAGGACAGTAAACCCAAGACTAAATTCTGCTTATATTTCCAACTGAATACCATCCAGATACTTCTGTTATGAATTATTTGTTTTGGAGATACAGACTGCGGTTTGCAATAGGAGTCTTGCTCCCAGAACAAGCGTTTGAAAGAGTTCAAAAGCAGCATCCTTTCTTGAATAAGACACGGTAACCCTTGGATCATCCAAAGACCTCGTTATGAGCCGTTTCTACATTTTTTGCCAAAAAGGTAAAAAAGTGGCACTCTCTGGTGCTGTTTGTGAGTGGACTGCCCCTTTAAGACTTTAAGGGTTTTAACTTTCATACTTGTAAAAATGTATTTTTAAGGACTGACCCAGATGGGCTGAAGTGCCTCGGTCACATCTATGACGAGTTCACTTTACCTGTTGTGCTGCGTTGGCAGGCTGCTGCATGTAGTACTGTTGGCTCTGCAGCTTGGCATACATGGCATAAACTGGATCTTCATTCATCAGCTTGGCATACAAAGACAGAGCTTCCATCACCTTCACGTTCAGCTCCGACAGCTCAGAGTGCTTCCTGATTACACAAACGCAAAGACAGTTTCACCTTTCCTCAACTTAAAACATTCGCTTGTTTTCTATGGGCAAAACATGCCACGTCAGAACAATGTACCTGTCTATATCCTCCAACTTCTGATCAATGAGGGGTCCCATTTGGTTGCAGGCCCCTGACGGAAAATACAACAAACGGTTACTGATTTTCGTTAGGGTCAACAATAATCCACTTTCACACAAACAAATCGTGCCAGATTAGCTTCTGTATACTGACACGGACTTTTGTCTCACTTTATTTCAACCCAAACGTCAGTTTACCTTCCAGCTGTAGTAACTCCACGCTGTCTGACTGGTTGTCTGTGGGGTCTGCACTCTGGATCATCTGCAGTAGCTGGTCCATTTTGTCCTGAAAGATTTCAATGATGATGTCTGTGATGACACTTTCCAGGTACATATGATGAGATCATTTTTTAATCCAGTTTGGGAAGAAACAAGTTCACCAATTTACTTTTTCTAAAATTCAATACTTAGTCTATGTTAGTCTATGATGACAACGACGCTGGCGACAATTTTTAAATGGCAAATCCTATTTTAGCTCTTAGTTAATGATGCGACAGTGAGATCTCGACTGAGTACAGGGGACTTACCTCGTCTATATAGACAGCCTCTTGTTCGGGCTCTATGGTCTCCACCTGGATGTCCTCACTGAACTGTACCGTCTTCTTCTCGGTCTTCACTGGCAATTTCCAAGCAACAGCGGATGCGGCAGCAGCAAAACAATTTAAGAGGAGCATTCGATTACACATTCACAAGAGGTCGGGGTGCGCCCACTTGACATTCACTAATGGTCGGACTGTAGCACGAAAGTTTGGTCCGGATATCCGAAAATGAAAAGGTACAATCTGAAGTCATTGTCTTGAAATGTCATGTTCATATTTGTTTAGTTTTGTTTGTGCAACCTGCTGTAACAAAAAGCAGCAACACACGACACGAGATGCAGTCATAAGCGAAAGTCGCCGTGTTTCCCACCAGACGACGACAAAGCAAAGCTGATAACAGATAAATGTGCACCTCAAAGTACTAGAATTCCTTTCAAAACATTAAAAAAGCAATTTTTCTATTATCAACGTGAATTGATAATAACGTGACAGAAATATGGAGCTTAAATCTCATACATCAAGATTAGATCTGAGAGGACATGGCATAGACGATAGAGTAGAGTGGAGGATAAACAGTGTTGTGGCCATACACTGTGTGCCGCCTGGCAGCAATGAAAGAAATGTTAAACGCATGGTGACTTATAAAGAGCATGCGTCAGACTGAGAGACAATGCCAAGAGCATAAAAGTAGAATATGAATGGCTTGTTAACAGGTCAGAAAACATTCTGTAGCAGAAAATCAATACAGCAGACGCTAAAAGTTGTTGCATCAGTATCAGAAAGGAAGAAAGTTGTATAAAGCTCTCTCTAAGAGGAAATGTGTCTAAAATGCTATCGGAGTGATTCTCGTGTGGCTTCCCAAATGTACAGGAAGTGTTGTTTTGTTTGTTACTACAAGTGATAGCCCACTGATCAGTTTCTGTCGATGCAGCCAACGCATGACTGTACTTTGCTTTTGTCTTCGTATTGTTTCACCAGCCGTGTGCAAGCGATACAAATATTTCCCACTCTAGGATCAATAAAACAACATTGCTAATGGACTAAATGGGCCATCAAAGAACTAGAGAGGATATAAGTGGATAAAGGGTGTGTGTGTGTGTGTGTGTGTGTGTGTGTGTGTGTGTGTACTCACTCATCTCAGGCTCTGCAGTGAGGTCAGCTGTGACAAAGTTAGAGGGGAACAACCCCACTCCCTGGTAAGTTTCTCCTTTCCACCAGTTGGGGTCACTGAAATAATAAGAAAATAAGAAAACAGTCAGAAATGATCAGAAACATTAGTACAGATTTAAATTGTTGTCTTCTCTGTGCTGCATTAAGATTTCATATTAAAAGATCCAACAGATTAGATGAGAAGATTATTTTACTACTTCATTTGCACAGCTACCTGACCTGTCTGCAACAGGGAAGACATTCAACAACGAATGGTCCCCCGACTCGGAATACCACCTAGCAGCCCCTCAATCCTCTATTATTTGACAAACCATTGCATGCTGCTTTTTCCCGCTGATTATTTGCGTGTTTAAAATTTCACCTGTCGTCCAGGATAGTGATGATCTCTCCTGACTTGAAGGTGAGCTCGTTGTCCTCAGCGGCCTCGAAGTCGTAGATGGCGCGGACTTTCCTTCCGTCGGACTTGTGCGAGGAGAGCAGGCTGGAGGTGCTCGGGTAGAGGCTCGACAGGGAGCCCTGCGGCTGCTGCCGTTGCTCCTTCAGCGACAGCTCAATAGCTGCACACAAAAGTGACACGTGAAAATGATGCGTTTGCCCTTGAGAGTCCTTATATGGCTGAACTTCTGCAATGCATTAATCCAGTGTGAACAGTGATTTATGCAATGCAAATAAAGAATTAAAAGGTGTCTGTGAGCATTTTTTAAAGTATAATGCCTCTTCAAATACATTTCTCCATTGACGCCCGAGAGTTTAAATAAAAAGCGTCCTCACCTTTGGCCAAGTCTTCTTCTTCTTTTTTGTTTGTTGAGGTGGAGGGATCCTTTGCAACTAAAGCAGGGCTTGCTTTTGCTTGCTCTGCAGCCTATTAAAAAATTATAATTGCATGTTCTTGCATGAGTCTTAACCACTAGTCCACCCCTAGAAACAGATATTAAAAACATTTACCTTTTACAATGAGTATGCCAAAGTATATTGAAAAAACACACCTACCTGGGACCCTACAGCAGGGAAAGTGACACCCTGCTCACGTAGATTCTTGATCATAGCGGAGATCAGACTGAGCTGGGGGTCGTTGCGGAAGTCTTCCGCCCACTCCACCATCAGGGCTTTCAGCTTCTCACACACTTTGGGGTGGCCCTGGGGACAATCGTAAAAAGACCCATCACGAGGTCAAGGAGCAGGATATAGCATGAGCTTATAATCAGAAATAATTAAAAAGAGCCTTATGTGGACAACACCAGTGAACGTGAAAACTACATCACATACCTTGTTTAAGACGTTACTGACTTCACTGGCAAACTCTCTGGAGCATACCTCTAAGTGGAATATCTTCCCACAGTTTGAGACACAAGCACCAAGGAGCTGTGAGGACAGTACATCAGACTCATTATTTAATTCATAGCAACGTGTGACAAACATGTAGCACATTTCCCAGTTAGAAAGGGGTTTTTAGGAGAGTTTTTCTTATCCGAATTGAGGGTTTAAAAGGTAGGGTTCACAAAGTCTGAGGGCTCTCACCTCAGACAAAGCTTGGAAAAAAGGCACCCCCTCATCCCTGTTAGCGTACTTGCTTAGTTCGGCTCAATTCCTGGTTGCCTATGGGATCATGATCATGTTATCTGATCCCATAGACACTCAACAATTGTGCCAAGATAACCCAATATTGTTGTTTAACTTCAGACTACACCAAATACATAAAGAGGTCTGTCCTAGGACATTAATTATTTTCTGACTCTGGGAAAGTGGGAGAAACAGTAAATAGGATATAGCTTAATATTATTATAGAATAATGTTGTTTACTCCACCATCTCAGTGAATGGTTAAATAAGATGACTACATAATGGCTCCATGAACCGAACAATCGCACATATACCGAACATGGCTGTTTGTTTACAGTCTGCTTACAGTCAGCGCCTGCATGGCCACATGGGGATCCTTGTGGTTCACTCTTCTCATTATAGAACGGAGACATTCTTTAGGCCTGCAACAGAAAACGGTAGAAATCACATTTGTCAGAAGATGAACTGCTTGGCAAGGATGAAATAACAATGCAGCCATGTTAAGTAAAGTATGTCATTATAGAGGTTTTAATGAATGTTAAGATATCAGTATTTACCGAGTACTTATATTGTCCTTGTACATTTGGTGTCTGTGTTGCATGTCCTACCCTGGGATGTGTGTGCTTTACAATTGAAACACCTTAAAGGGGACTTCATGCAGTGCCTTATAAATGAGTCTGTGTGTCAGGTTTAGTATAAGGAGGGTTAACTAACCCAGTGCGCGACTGCCCTATCTTATCACATATGTCCAGAATGAGGCCCCAGTCCTCAGCCGTGTTCATCTCACTGGTTGCTTTCTCTGCAGGAAAGAAGCACAACGACCAACGTAAGGAGAAAAGTTCAAGATTACAAAAGCACTTTCTTCATGACTTCTTACTCAGAGACAGAGAGGAGAGGTGAGGAACTTCCCAAGATCAGAAATAGTAAAAGCTTATTGAAACAACAATTGTAGCTGTAAGCGGTTTGCAAGTCTACCTTTGCTCCTTTTTGTTTTCGGTAATCATACAAAATAGTTTAAACATTAGAGAGATACAGACAAAATAACAATACAACATCCATGCAGTAAATACCAATCTGATGAAACGCATAATGTTTGGTGTGTGTTGAGAATATCAGAGGTATTGATATAAGTTTATTTTAGACTGAAGCATGTGCTATTAAAAAATAAGAAGATTAGTGTCTTTCATTGAGTGGTGTTGAGAGTTCCTCACTACGTCACCATGATTTTTTGAGACTTCTCAAATATAATTTTACAGTGTTTGAGAGACCAGCAGGTCATGCAGTAAAATTAGAATCTAGCCTCTGTGCATTTGTTTTGTCTTGCCTTGTAAGTATGTATGTATGTATGTATGTATGTATGTATGTATGTATGTATGTATGTATGTATGTATGTAGCCATATAAATGTATAACTAAAAAGTGGTGAAAGTAAGACATATTTCTATATCCAAACATATGACCCATGTGTTTAGCTGCTTTTGTTTTCATGATGTACATATATGCTCAACACTGATATGATAGATACCATATGAAGATATACACTGGCCTGCCATTTATACTTTTGTATATAGTTAAATATGTTTTGGTGCATCAGACCATTGTGAACAATGCAGAACATCAATGAGCAGGACTTCATTACGATGCTAACGGATTTCTATAACATTCGTACATCGATGTGATGAAGTACTTTGGTTTATAAAAGGTATTTAAATTGCTTAATTTGCAAAAAACATCCTGCTATGTTATTTATTCATTAACAGATTTCCAATAATTTTACAGATAAATTGCTATATTAAGATTCATACCGATTTGGGATTAAAAATACCAAAACAGAGGATTATATTAATCTCCAACCCCTAGTTACAAGTAGATGATCACCAACACTACCAAACAGACATCTAACAGCATATTTATACAAAAACAGAACAAACAGCCTGAAAATAACACAGCCCAACCATGCGCATCATAAGCTTTAACGAATTAGCATTCACTGCTGGTTTAAAGGGCTATAGTTTTACATAGTACTGTATAATGACGTGTTTCTGTACTTTGGCCACCTCCTCCACACTGTACATGCAAATGAAGTGGTTAACCACTCGGCACACAACAGAGAGAGAAAGGAAACAGAGTGATTTCATGGTTTCACACGCCACCGCATCCTCTTTCACTTGCAGCAACTGAGAGATGTCAAGCTCATCGTATTGCTTAGCCAAAATAGGATGGGATGCAGTGAGGTATTGATGGGGCAGATGGCTAGTTAGCTTACTTAAATAATCTGATGACAACATATATCTTAAACGTCTTTGGACAGTACCTAATGATCAACTTTACATACAATATGACTTGATGAATATAAACATTATTACAAGTTAACGTTAACGCTTCAAATCGCGAACTTTGTGAACGTTTTCAAGGCTTTTATTGAATGCTATCACCAACATGTTATTTGCTGCTAGCGAACTAAATCTCCACATATGATAAGGTTGCAAGCTAGTTAGCCAACTGTGCTCTCCGGCTAACTGAGCGAATCACAACAAACACAGGCGACACAGCCATTTAAAAACATTAACATGGACTACAGCTTGCCAGTTAATGAAGCCAGAAATATATACTGCAAGATACTCATGTATAACATGATCAACATAGCTCTACAAGGTAATATTTAAGCTGCCGACACATTGAGAACACAAACAAAGCTGACTGATCAAAGCTACTTTAGCTAGCCTGCTAGAAATAGCCTCTAGTTCTGATTACTCACCAACATCTTGGTCAAATGGGTTCGTCGTGAAGAGAGGCATTGCTGGTGTATTGACAACAACAGATTTAGCCTTCCCCTGTTATTTTCTTTCCCTCTTTGTCTTATTTCATACAATAAAAATGCATAGTAACGACAACTTCATGGATGTCAAACGTAGCTGGCTGGTTATATTCTACACAGTCACTCCTTCGCTAGACGGCAACAAGCGAGGCATTCTGGGTAATTGAACCCGACAAGCCTCTGTTAAATAAACTGCTGTCATCAACTGTAATTTAACACTCAGTCACACAGCTGTTAATGCGTCCGCCTCCGCTTTACACAAGAGGACATTTAACCATAAGCTACAAATTGCCCTTGCCGTAAAAAAAACAACACACAATGTGTTACTGTGTTATCTCATCGTGTTGACCCAAGACAGTTAACTGCTACGGTAAATGTCGGTTATCAAATGTTTTTCCAAACAGTTACAAGGTACCACAGTAAAGTGGTATTAGGAGTTACCTTTCTTCTTTTGTTTTTATAAACAAATAAATGTCTTTATGACCTGAATGCATTTTTTACGATATTTGGCAGGACAAAAAGCATCGACTCCACACAGTTTTTCTCTCATTTTATTGTGATCCATAGGAACATGGTAATTTAATTGAGGCATAATGAGCCTTGAGCCACATTACAAACTGCTACTCGGTCCTTAAGCATTATATTAATTGAAAACAATCATACAACAATAACAACTGATTATGCAAATTATAAACATGTAACATATTTCACATATTGAATTTGGCATAATGAATAAATCATCATATGATGGCTACATGAACACATTTACATATTGTTAATGTGTGCCTCATACTGTATAAAAGTCATACCGGCCCTCTATCTTACAAACAATGTCCTTCATAAAACATCAGCACTGCACACACTGAGCAACTATTCTCAAACACATTAACAAAAAAATAAATGACATTGATATTTTAGTTTGTGGAAAGGTGAAATTTACACTAGCTGTAATCCTATGTATTATCTCATCATTTTCCTGGGTGCTTTTTTCTAATCACAGCTCTGATTCTGTGAAGTATTTGACAATATAAAAATAGTTTTATTAACAAAATCCTCTGATATAGATTTTGTGTAGTGTAAAGATGGAGAAGGCAGCCAAGAAATTAAAACAATATGAAATTCAATTCCAACCAACAATGTATCTTTTGTGGAATATTATTTACAGATACACCTGTACAACAGCGGCTGCACCAAATAATGACTTAGTATAGCCTAAATAAATGCCTACATTCTCATGTTTCCTTTAGTACAAATACTAAATCAATACAATAGTGGGCTGGGTCTGTGCATGCTCTGTCTTTTGCACCATACTGTGTTGTAAAGTGCTTTTAAGACAAAGATCAGTCTAAGTCTCAGTGATGCTCAACTGAGCTGGCTTCATCAAAGTCCTCTAGTCATCTAGAGCTCCTCCTCATGTCCTTCATTATCCTTGAATCTTCAATCTTCGGCCTATTCCCCTTTCTCCCCGAGACAGCTCACACTGCCTTAAATGGATGCTATAAAACTGGAACTGCCACTGTGAAGAGAACAACAAAAATAACACATAAGGTGCATTTTAATACCTTTGTGGTGTGCTTACAGGCTGATATATCAACAGTTAAAGCAACGTAACAATAATATTAAATACTGCTAAATATGGTAATCGGCAACCTTATTATAATGATGGAGAAACTACACACTGGTAAAAAAAATTGACAGACCTTGAGCCAATCAGTAACATGACACAAACAGGATCTTTCATCTAAACAGGATATTTACATTTGAGATTTGAATTTAGAGAGTTAGATGTGCATTTCTTAAAGGATAGAGCTGACTATTTTGTATATTCTTATCAAAAAATCACAATATAAAGGCCACCACCGATACTTACCCTGTGTTGCCATAGTCTGATATACAATAGCTTATTCCTCTATGCCATAGACCTTCATTGTTGTCCAAAAACTATTAAAAGCACATAAATGAGCCACACCGTCGCAGTAGGTGACATGTTCCTTCATTGCTATGAATCAGTGCTTATCACTGATACTGATTGTTTTGTCAATTGTCAATCAATCAAGAATCAGAAGTCTTAGAGGTGCTTAGAGGTACATTTCCATGGCAACAAGAGGACCTTTAGCTGAGATTATTTATCAGTGGGCACTGTGGTTTATTTTGAGTCAATCCCATTTACACCATCCTGGTGCCGTAAATACCAGCACTCACAAAAGTGCATTATTATTTTCGTTAATCGTTTTTAAAGACTTTCATCTTGTGTAGGAATGAATGGACTTGGAGGAAACACAGACTGAGTAGAAACGTCTGAAATATTGTGAGATGAACTAACACATTGCTGGTTTCTGTTGCCAAATAAGAAAAAGAGAGAACTGTGCCATCTGTATCCTTTAAAAAAACACCCACCCAAACGCACACACACAAATAGGAGATTTCAAAATGCAAAAAGCTCTGATATATAGAAGGTACTAACAGTCAGAGGCACGTTCACAGATGAAACCGATGCGGTCAGTGCAGTAGAAATCATTCCAGTTGGCATTATGGATAAGGCCAGCACAGTCCTCGCCCTCCTCGTGGCCATGGGTCCAGTTATCAGGTTGGCCAGGCTTCCACTTCCTGATAGCAATAACACGAACAATATATATCAAAGTTCAAGCATCCTACAAGGTGTTTGTTAAATGCATTCATATAAGGTAAACACACAAAATCCATTTGCTTAACAACATAGTTATAGATTTGTTGTAAAACCAATTTGGCAGGTTTTCTCACTTGAAAACAGGTATGGTTCCATCCACCCATTTCCAGACATTTTCCTCCTCCC
Organism: Nannoperca australis; assembly: GCA_036023655.1. Lineage (NCBI taxonomy): Eukaryota > Metazoa > Chordata > Actinopteri > Centrarchiformes > Percichthyidae > Nannoperca > Nannoperca australis. Next base: position 57,044 of record JAVQJD010020836.1, read on the forward strand.
TGTCAGTAAGGCCCAGCCAGAAATAGCCTTTACCTGCAATTGTATTTCTCACAAATTGCTACGGATGGAAGAGCAAAAGATTATTTATAGGATGATTAGTTAAGTTAGTTAAGTCTGTGATTGAAAGTCATTTAATAGAATTGTTTGTTTTATCATTTTATGTCAAGGAACATATTAAAGTAACTATTGGGGTCATTTACCTGTTCCTCATTGTCGTTAATAATGAGCATATGAGATGATATGTTAGTACAAAACTGGTTGGACTCGTCAAAGTTGAGTCTCTGAGAGGAGAAGTAATAGCAGCTGTCTCCAAACTTTCTGAACTGAGGTGGGCAACCTGGAATGAATCATTTAAAGAATATGTTCCATCAGAATTTGTCAAAATTATCTTAGAATGGGCCACAAATCTATTTTCTACCTTTATGCAAACATTTTACTCACCAGGCGTTGGAGTAGTGGCGACAGGAAGCTGGACTTGCCGGACTGGGTCTTGTGGTTCCTCTAGTGGTTTGGGCAGTTGAGATGGTTTGTGGGGTTCAGGGACCTGAGTTGGCTGAGGAGGCTTTAAAAATGGAGGAGGTGCAGGTATCCCTGGTAGCCCTGGAGGTCCAGGGGGGCCGATGGGTCCAACAGGCCCACGAGGACCCTCCAGTCCTGCAGGTCCTGCTGCTCCTCTGGGCCCCTGTGGCCCTTGTGGTCCTGGTATTCCCGATTGTCCATCTCTACCAGGAAGCCCCTGAGCTCCAGGGTCACCTTTATCACCAGGGTTTCCAGATCGACCTCCAGACCCTCTTGATCCTTTAGACCCTGGAAGACCCCGAGCCCCAGCTGCTCCCTGTGGACCGGTCGCACCTGGTGGTCCAGCAGCACCTTTCTCTCCTTTAAGTCCCATCAACCCTGGCATCCCTTTGTCTCCTTTATCACCCTTTTGTCCTGACTGGCCCACTGGCCCCTGGGGACCCTTGTCACCTTTGGAACCTCTCGGACCTGGTGGACCTGGAACATAATAACAGCTTGAGTGGACTATATGTGTCAGAATGTACTGTTAATGTTGGGGTCTAAACATGTTTCACAAAGAAAACATACTATTTATTTCTTGTACTTGCGTATTTTTTGTTAAATATTATTGTGGTGGTACAATAGTGTACCAAAGACTGGCAGAGGTAGAATCCTAGTCATAGTCTGAATTCATATATATGGTTCTTTTGGATCTAAATCGCGTGGAGGCCATATTTTGGAACAGGTTACCAGATGATCATACTCTACAGAATAATACCTACAATTATTTAATATGCATGTGACAACTTTCACTAGGGTTATGTGAATGTTGTTTATGACCAACCAATAAATCATGTATGATCCAAAACATTTTTGACCATTTCCAGGACACAATACCAAGTACATCTCCTATTCTTACCCTGCAGGATGGTAAAGTTGGTGATGATCTGTGAGTGCTTGCTGTCCACCACCTTCATCTCCTCCATCACCATAGAGAGGTTGCTGACCTCGCTGTCCAGCCTGGCTGTCAGCTCATCTTGCTGGGCGCGCAGCTCTTTGCTATCTGCACTCATCTCTGTCACGCTGCTGTTCAGCCCCAGTAACAGGTCTGAATGTCGCATCACTGTCTCAGCGCAGGACCTCAGGCCATTCAGGTCGGAGCTGATGGCACCTAGGAGCTGCGAGGCAAAGCTCACATTTCCAGTTACACGGTCCATGTCATTCTCTTGTCTGTCTAAACGTGCTTCCATCCCATCGAACTTAGATGAGGTGGCGTTATCGTGGTCTCTCTGGTGGTCCATCAGCTCACGCAGGCTCTGGTCGTGGCCCTCAGTGATAGCTGAGGCGTTCTGGATCTGGCTGGCTAGTGTGCTGAGCTGAGCCCCCAAGTCATCCAGAGCTTCTCCATTGGTCCGGGCTAGGGCTGAGTTGTTGGCTGCCAAAACTTGGAGGTTCTGGACCTTTTCCTTTAGCCACTCTGTGTCAGCCCGGGTCTGCCTGGCTGTCTGCTGCAGACCCTGATAGTCATTTTTCAGTTTCTGCACTGCCTGGCCTGCGTCTTCGACCGTCTTCTGCAGCGTGCCGAGCAGATTGCGCTGCTGGGACTGGGTGATGTTTAGTGCACTGACACTAACCTGGGTCTGGCTCTGCTCTTTAACCTGGCCCTGTATCTCTGACTGGAGCCGTGCAGTGTCTGTCTGGAGGTCATCAATCATGCCGCTGTAGGAGGTCAAGGTCTGGTTGACCCCACGCAGGGAGGCAGCATTGCCTTGCAGAAAACTCTGCAGGGAGACATGGCCGTTTTGCATGTCATCTCCTGTGATCTGGAGCTCGTCCAGCATGTCCCTGTTTCTGGTTGCCCTGATGGCAATATCATTCAGTTGGTTCTGTAATGCCTCCAGATCTGACTTGAAAGTCTTGATATCACTTGTGGCATTAACTGACTTCTCTCCTGCCTGATTATCTGAAAATATGACACACGAAAATGTCAATGTAAACCCTCCTTGTACACAAAATTAAACATTTTCTTCATAGTTACTGTAGGTTAAAACTATCCATATTTGATATTTAATCTGTGTGATATATACCTAGTTTCTTTAAGTCTGTCTCCACTGCATTGATCTTGCCTCCATAATTCTGCATGCCCTCTGTGACATTGTCCATTCTCTGGACCACTGACAACAAACAAAAAGAAGGTGTAATGTGAATAGATACATACATTATATACACTTATAGGGAAAAAGCAACAATTCAAGTTAAACAGACAATACAAGACACCTTACACAATCATCACAAATACTAACTAACTAAGACATTAACACAGGAAGTGCATTTCCTGTGGAATGTGACCTTATCTTAACTATAGGGGAATATAGGAGATATGATAGATCCACTATGTTTCAATATTGTAATTTGTCCTTCACTATATTGATCTGACAGCTATAGTTACTAGTTACATTACAGATTAGGATTTTAAATTGAAAAAAATCTGTTATCAGTTTACAAAATATGATACCCAACATTACACAATGCTGGATTAATGAAATAATCCAATATATAAAAATATAACTCTGGCAGAAGCCATTCTGCTGCTTAATGAGTACTTTAACTTCTGATAATTTGACTTTAGAACGTTTTTAAATGCAAGACACTGTATTGCTCCTTTTACTTCAGTAAAGAATCTAAGTACTTTTATGAATAGATCCCATCAAACCTTAAGGTGTAGAGATTTTACTAATTTGAACCGCAGGGGGCGCTGCTGTATTTATTCCTCTCCAGTGAATAACTGAAAACTCAAACAGCAGTTCTGAACACAGCATAAAGAGCCCTACGTGTTTTGTTTTGTTTTGTAACGGGCAACTGCATCTGTTGATCAATACAAATACTAGTACACTCTAACTCTGGTTCCACTTGGTCTCTCCTCTTAACATCTGCGAGTCCATCTCTTCTCCTTCAAGGTTTGTTTTTCTGTTGGTATGTGGGCGTCTAAAAACTGCACTGGAAAACATCCTAAGTTTTCACTGTTATCATTCCAGAAGTGACAAAAACACGAAACAATAACATGCACTTGAGACAAACAAAAACACTTGGGTCCGGTTTCAAGGAGCTAGAGGGAGCTTGAGTCTCAACTTTTTTCCTCTAAAATGCCAATTTCTTTATCTTTTTGAGCACTGGAAAATACTGTATATGCATTATTTGTTGCCCATAACAATAATTCAAGGATACTATATTGCTACAGCACTGAGACCTGCTCTTGATAATAGCAATAAAAACAGAAAAAACAGCCACACTATCTTTACTCCCTGATGTCTAACATACCTTCTTATTCCCCTCTGTTAATCTTTCCACCCCCAACAGTCCTGTATTGGAAAAACATTAGGAGTTATATAAGCTTGCTAGTTTGAGTAAGGCTTATTGCCTGCCTATTGTGACCCAAGTTATGAGCCATACTTAGGCAGTTACCCAACATGAGGCAAAGCAGATTAATGCTGATCAATGCTGCAGGAGCAGATACAGCAAGTATGCAAACAATGCTTTTAACTTTTAAGAAAATGGGTAATTTGGAGGGCCAAGGCTAAGAAATATCTTGACTAGTTCAGAAAACTCTATTTATGTGTTCTGTTTACAGGGTGTAGAAGAGAAAAACACAACACAGAACCCAGCCTACATTGGTTTCTTGCAACGTCCAACTATTTTGGACACTTGCAGCCATTTGTGAGTCAACCTGTGGTTCATGAGACAACAAATTGCTACCAAGCCATAAAATATCCTCTGGGCTGTTAAGCCAGGGTAGTCGTTGCATGGTCATCTGGTAGACATTAGAGCAAAACCATCAAAATCACATGGGCTCCAAACTAACACAGATCCAAAGCTGGAAACCCAAAACAATCTTAGCACTAAGGCATGATTCAGATCTAGATCTGTACTTGTAGACCATGTTTGGAATTGAGTAATTCCACATTGGGCGAATGCAGTTTTTGTCTTAGCAGGTGGGACTTCAATATTTTGCTTAAGGGTATTTTGACAGGTTTAGGATTGATTGGGGCCACAAATGTGAAAGATTGGACAATACATAAAGTGCATTGATGGCGCCAGCAATAATTGGAATTTCTTTCTGTTTCTATTCAAACGGGGGAAACAGAAAAAATAGATGTAAGAACAATGTTTCAATAAATGTGGCTATGGTTAATCTCTGAAAGATATCAGTTCAGTGAAGAGTAAACAATGGCTCCTGTCAAGGGAGTCTCTTCAAGTAGTAAATCTTCTTTTGACTTGGACTTGGTTGGATTTGGTTTTATATTCTGTTGCCGGTGATCCGTTCACTTAACACAGAGAGAGACTGCACATGGGGAGGAAAGGGGATGAGGAAGTACAGGTAAAATGAGCTAAAAATTGATATTTTAACCAGGTGACACATGAAAAACTGAACAATTTTAATAAAGAATTTAAGACATCAAGTGTAACTTACCTTTGTATCCCAGGACAGCCACTGCTATGGTGAGCAGGGCACAGAGCACATAGAGAAGTGCAATAGCCGCCCTCAGTGCCCAGTCATTTTTGCACTTTGTGCACTCTGTACCCTCCTGAATTCCTGCAACATACAACAAAATTTGTCACAAATCAGTGTACAGTAAGTCTGCTTCATCCTAATAACAGAATACGATGTTGAGAAGTAGTAGTACGTCAAATATTGTGCAACTGGAGCCGGGAGTTAATAAAAATACACCAAAGGTTTTCATTCAAAAGTGATGTCACATGGGATGTTTTTTCCATTAAGTTTAGTACTGCATGTCTAATGTGGGACACGCTGTGCCTTTCTTCAGCCAAGTATCAATTGAAAACACTTGCTTTCGTGAATAGGCAAGGAAACTCACTATGAAACTTAAAAAACACTGCCCATGTGTTAGCCATACGACAGAGAAACCAAAACAAAACAGTGCCATTCCACCTCTGTGTCATCCCTCGTTGCCATCTGACCTAAAACCACAGTGCAGTGAAACATTTGGTCATTCATGTCAAAGACGTTCTCTAGTCGAACACCACGTCCTGAAAAACACCAACACCGTGTGAAACAATGCTAAACATTATACTATGGGCCGGATGTTTACTTGACTTCATTAGAACTGACCAAGTAGCTTCTGGCAAGCAGAGTTAGAGGGCGGCTGGTGTGTATTCACAACAGGCTATAAAGCTCTTTCTGCTGATGCAACAAGCTTTAAATCAGATTATATAGGAAGAGAAGAGTAACACTTTGTCAGACAGGAAGGTTATAAAAAAATTGCCTGAGCAAAAACACAACATTTTATTGTGGTAATATCAAACTTGCATTAAAATTTAAGCTATCCAAAATGTGACTCATAGGAAAACTTTGCTTTATTATAATTTGGGTATTATTTTCATTATGACCATTGGTTCAGTTTTGATATCATTGTACTCACTGTACACTCAAGTAATTGTTTCTCGAAAAATAGGTCAGATGGGGAAAGAAACGAGCAGTCAAACAATCATACAGGTCTCAAACAAGTTTACAGTTTAGACAGATTAGCTACCACTAAGGAAGCATACCCAAAATGTCAGAATCCATCACTGCACAGAAAAACTGTGAGAAAAAGATTCCCCAGCTGGACTGACATTGGGGGCCTGGCTCTGTCCCTTTAAGGCATGTCACCCTTGATGGGACTAAATGTGTAGCCATAGGAGGCTCCATCCTTCCCAGTCAGGGGTGGGCCGAGACCACCAGAGGGGTACTGGGGGTTTGGCCTCTCGGCTTTGGACCCACACATCTGTGCAAACATAACATCTGACCACCTTAAAGGGGCCCAGACATGGATATGCAGACCACTTATGTGTGCTGAGAGCCTCATGTTGGGAGCAAGTGTGGAGAGCTCCATCAGAGACACGCCCTCCTCCTCCCCCACTGGTCCTGACCACATGCTGCTTAAAGGACAACATCACACCATGTAAACAAGCAGCTGACCGTCTGCAGGTTCTGGGTCAAGAGTAAATCAGGGCTGGTATTTCTGTGTTCATTTGCTATTCTAAATGTTTCAATAATTACTTTTTCTATAAACATCCCACAACTAGCTATTCCCTCTTCTAGGTACAATGTATGTACTTTTGTTAACTTGACTGTATGTATAAAAAATAAGAGCATGAATCTAAAAGGCAGCCTCATCATGACCTTGACCTGACATTGATGGTTGTCAGTCTACATTCTGAGACATTAATGTTTGCTGATTAAATCCATATTGGTGTGTCAACATGCGGTAACATGTTGACACACCAACATAACTATTACTGGTTACTGCGTTTTAACAGAGTTGTAAACACAACTCTGGTTCTGATGCAATCTTTTTATAAACTGTCCATTGTGAGTATAGGAGGATGCTAAATTACCATCGGTGGAGTAGTATTTAAACACAAGATTTAAAAGTTGCAATAGATGGATTTATCACTAACTGCGCCACAGTGAGGGGGCAGCAATGGAAAATGTACAGTCATACAGTACCAGTCCATCTGGATTCTCAGTTGTAACGTGGATGTTCAAGCTATTCGACCATCATGGGAAAAGTTTGTCTATGATGGTAAAATTAAATATTAAAGTGCTTTAACTGTCAAGAACGCATATGTGGTCTCTACGCAAACTCCTTCAAAGTCCTTAGAGTTAACACCATCGCTATTTAGCAAATACTGTGCTATAGAACCTGGCAGTGACAGGTTACAAACCCAGACTGTCACACAGCAATAATGCTTCCACTGAATTAACATGGAAATTCATTCTGGGCTGAGCAACCAGGGTCGCAACATTTTCCCACTGCTTGTGTGTTTTCTGTTCCCCTCTAAGGGGTTTTTCTTAAACAACAATTCTGTCAGAGATGTGGTGCACAGTAATGATGAAAAGCAAATGCTTCCAAGGTTACATAGAATCCAGAAAGAACACAAAACTACTAGGTTTCTAAATCCATACAAGATGTAGGCCAGGTAGTTCTTACAAACACTGACTTGCCTTGTCATAGTACAGTAAAAGGCAGTAATAGTAAACATTTCCGAGACTGTTTATTATCCTGATGATCATAACCCAAGCACACTACAGCAAACTATAAAACATCATGTACAATCTTTTCAAAACAAAATCATGAAAATTTGATGCTCAATTGTGATAAAAGAAAATCAAATAGGGCCTGAAAATCCTAAAGTCACAATAATTTCATCTTTGTGTTTTCAGCGTACTCAGTTTTGTGTTACAACCCCACAAGGTGTACCTCATTAGACAGTACGTGAGTCATGTTTCATATCCAAAGGGCAATTGTGACTTCTTGCTGTTGACGCATAAACTATCACAGTGCATAAACATGCTGACACATACATGTCATGAGCTGATTGGAAACACATGGCTAAACCAAATGGCCCCGGTGCAGAACACGGGAGGACTGAGCCCGTTGAGAGTCGAGATGCTGGACGGCAGCCAAAACGTTCCAATCAACAAGCTGGAATCCAGCCAGGTTATTCCCAAGAGGTAAATAAATGCCAGAAAAGCCTAGAAAGAGAACAGGTAACTGTATCTGACATATTATTGCTGTCAAGTGAGAAACATGTATCTCCAGTTTTGGCCTGTTTTTTGAATTTACATTCATGGGCTGAGTGTTTGGACTAAGACAAAAACATTTTTATTTATCATTAATCTCAAAAACTTAGTAACTCCTTTTTCGCCATGTTAACAGTGAGGCTTTGGGATTCTATTCCCGGTCTGTTGGTCAGCCCACTTTGGTTCAGACTGAAAATTTGTAATAGATTACCATCAAATTTGCTACAGACATTCATGGTGTCCAGAGGATAAATCTGACTCTTCATCTAGCACCCCCAGCAGGTCAGAATCTTCACTTAGCTAATACAATATTTCAACACCTACTACATAGATTGGCACACATTTGTTACTGACAATAATGTTTCTCAGCCAATGTACCCTAAAGACTTTGGTGACCCCCTGACTTTTTCTCTAGTGCCACCAGCCGGCTGACAATTATGGTGTTAAGTCAAATAATTTGATAACTATTTGATAGATTGTCATGAGATTTGTTACAGACGTGTATGTACCGCTTGCGATGAATGAATGTTTATTACATGAACTGTAATAAATTTGGTGATGCTTTAACATGTAGCACCATCACCAGGTCAAATAATTAATAATTAATTTGTCTAATATTTTGGTTTATGACCTGTCAAGCTAATGACATTCCCCTCATCAGTATTTAGTGCTAGATAATATTAGCATGCTAACGGGCTAAATTAAGAAGGTGAACACAATGAATATATTACACGTTAAACATGAGCAAGTTAGCATTTCCATTGCGAGCATGTTAGCATGTTAAAATTAGCATTTAGCTAGTACCACTGTGCTGAAGTGCAGCCTCACAGAGCTGCTAACATGGCAGCTAAGAAACATTTGCTAGTAGCATTGTGTCATTTGTGCAGCTCTGACTACATTTCAGAGGATGTTGCAGCGTTATCTATGTTGGTACTGAATCTAAGAAGAAGTTATGGTCAACTGTGCTTCAGGTTTATCGTTGTTAATTAGCTCGCTGATGTGAAACTGAAAGACAGAGGCAGAGAAATAGGGACAACGAGAAAAGAGGCAGAGAGAAAATGATGGGGGCAGTCCACCGTGGTGTCTGTAAAAACAGCTGTATTTTATTTGGACTCTGAGTCAGTCAAAGAAAAAAAAAACACTTCTTCCCTTATTCCATGTACCTGCCATTAGACTTGCCTCCATGCCCCGTCTCACTCCTGGCTGGCAGTGGAAACTTCCATGGCAACACAAAGAAAGCCTGTACAGACTAGAGCCTTTTTGTGTGAAGCCCCTTTGTGCAGAGTGTTAATACTATGTTATATACAGTAACTGGGTGGCGACCACAGGAATTCTTTCACTTGAAAGCCTTTCATTTGGTGTTATATGAAAGCTGAATATGGTAAAAATCCAAAAGCCAGTAGTCACACAGACAGGCCATGTCTCTCTACTCCACCTGGATAAAGTCTGATGGATTACAATGCTGCCAAATTCTGTATTTTCGTCTCACATTTCCAGAGGGAACACACATATTTTTCTTTCAAGAGGTAACACTGTGTGGTATTTGTCTACAACAGTACAAACTGTCACAACTACAATAACATCTAATTACGGCTCAAGTTATAGTTTCTAATTTCCATAATCAGTCTTGTACTGAAACAATTTGGTTTAAAATTTACTTCAACAAACCAAAAGAATTTATATAAAATCACTGAGAATAAAATACGATTTGAATATAATACAATACAACATTTGATTTAATAATGGTTTGTTCATTCCTGAGACAAACTAAATGGAGTTAATTTGCCTCTTTACTGCAACCCACTTGAATATGGATTTTCAACAAATGTGTAATTGAGTGGGTAGGACATGTAATTAGGCTGTCATGGTTAACTCATGGTGGTGGTTGATGAAACATCAGGGGATCATCAAAGTAATTGGGTTTTCATGTTTGTGACCATTAATGTTTGTCAAAATTTAAAGCTGGAGTGTGGAACTTTTGTCTCCTACTTCTGGAAGTGCAGACACAAACACTGTCAGTGTGTGCTTATGCCTACAGGGCCGCTCGCTCAAATTTCCACAGTTTGAAGATACTAATCTATTGTTTAGGTCGAGTAAATGTAATAGCTACACAGTCTACTCCAAATATTTTACAAACTCTAACCTGTCCAAGAGCCTCTGTGTCGGTCTCAGTCCCTTCTTTTCGTTCAGCACTCTCCAAGAGGAGAAGCTACACCAATGGTTATCCGTGTTTGTCCTCACTACCGCTTGCTTACTTTTTTGACTGTAATCCTTTCTCTGAACGCCGAGTTCCTTTTTAATTTGGAGCATCACAAATTTTTCTTGGATGCTTCTTAGGTTTTTCCGACATACTCCTAGTTGCTGCAGCCTACTCCGCCACTCTTGCAAACCAGAGCCATGTAGAGGAAACTATCTGGAGTCAAGATCAAGCATTTTGAATTTCCGTTGAAGCAACTCTCTCTCTCTCTCTCTACATGAGAGAGATACAGAGAGATATACGATCTGATTGTGACCCACCCACCTACATCTCCATATTTAAAGCTATGCTGCTAGCATGCTTGAAAAAAGGAAGAAAAGAAAATTTAAATTTTCCCTTTAATCATCTAGTGACCCATCAGATTTATCTTGGGATCTGTTTGGGAGTCCACCGGTTGGGAACCATGGCTCTAGACAGAGTGATCACTTGTTTATTAGACAATTCGTATTTTGCTCCAGAGTTTAGAGTCGTTACTTCCTGTCAGCAGATGTTCTACACTTGAATTTAGGTAAATAAAGTGACTTCATTGATTGATGATCTTCTCTTTTGTAATACAGTGCAATTTAGACAGATAAGACTGATGTAATTGTACTTTGTAATTTATCTTTGTTTAGTGCAGCTTGGGCTTGAAGAAGTGGAGCTCCGGACTTCATTTATGAGACAATGTTGAACCTTTTAACTGAGCTAACAAGGTGAGCTGGGGTTGTGGTGTCCCCCTCTGGCCTTATTGCTACCCCAGTATTAACAGTCGCCAACTGGAATGTTAACAAGTAAACACTCTCCAACAGGGGAAGTTACCACTGAGACAAATTACTAAGAAATTAGGGTCCTTGAATTGCTGAGCTAGCCTAGCATGACCGTGCTTTTTCTCACTGGCTGCGAACAGGTTTATGACACTTTAAATTGGGCCCCGGTTCTCTAGAACATCTGGGCCTTGTTACAGTGGAGCCAAATCAAAGGACGCATGCAAACATTTGATACATCAACCCTTCATGCCAGGCATCATAAGGATAAGGGGCTAAGTTTTTAAACTTCACCTTCAGTAGGCTATTTGGGGTATTTTTATAAGAAACCTTCTCTGCAGTACCCACTTCCTTTTCACTATGAGCAAGGAGATCAGTGGTTTTCAGACAGAGATCTGTAAATTGGGCTGTTTAAAGAAAAATAACATATGGATGGCTGCATGTCTGAACAGGATGAGAAACCCTTATTACGCACGCACGCACACACACACACACACACACACACATAATGCCTAAAGCTGACAACACTGAACAGTGTCCTTTGAAGGCCTTGGCCACAGACCATAACATAAACACCATACTGGGATATACAGTGAAATGTGGATGGGTGTCTCTGGAAAACATCCTCTACAGCACGCTATCATCCCTCAAGTCTTGTACAATATAGGCCTGCAAAAGATGTACTTAGGGACTGTGCAAATATTATTAGTGGAGGAAGATGGTTATGTATTTTTTGTTTTTACTGAAGGAAAGGTAACAGCAGGGATGTATCTCTTTATTCTTTGCTCATTCCAGATTCATTCTTCCGTTGTGAGATTTATTGTTACGTTAAAGCACAAAGATGGCTTTCATTTTGATGTTCAGCACTGTGCTGTCTGGAAGAAATGTTTCCCAGCACAGCCAGCTATGCGACTCAGGAATCATGTAGCCTAAATGATTTAAGAAACAGTGAGACATCTGATCTCATGCATATCAGCATTATCTGATCTAGTTCATACATACAGTATATTCATTTCTCTCATGCTGTGGCTGTAAAAACCATCTTCTTAGCTTTATTCAAGAACAGAGTGGCTGGAATATAATTAAAATAATGCTGAGGGGGGTCTTGCTTTTTACAAAGTAAGATTCAATGGGGCCAAAAGGGGGCCCCATCCCAATAATAGTCCCTTAATACATGTTTGCTTTTTTGCTTACATTCTTTTGCAGTTTTTACATGAACTGGAACATTTGATGTCAGCTTTTGGGAAATTAGATATGTTTTACTTAATATTTGTAAAAGTCTCTTAAGACTATTTACTTACCACTCAAAAGCTACTTGCCTATCACCACCTACTCTTTATGTCATCTATAAACAAAGATTACTTTTTCTTTGCAAAGTTTACATAATTGCAAGTCCCTAAAGTGCTCTGGCATGCTTATGGAAATGGACAAGTTTCATGGAAGTTGTGCAACAAGAGAGAAACACTTTGGGTTGAGGGGAAACTTTACGGTGCATTTCGTGTCAGCTAAGCAGGCTGCTGTTTTTTTTTTTTTTTTTCAAAGTGTTAAAAGGCACAAACAGTTGTTAGAGAAAACAGTTAGATGGCCTATTAAAACAGGGATTCAGATCCAAAGAAGCAGTGTACATGGAGTTGATTAGATCTGGTTTTGTCATCCCATCTGTGCTTGGTTAAACAAAGACAGACTATGACAAATGGGTCATATATCGTAATCTCAAGAGACAGTCTTTTAAGCACGCAAGTGTGCCTCATAAACGAAGCTGGGCCACTGTATTGGGGATTCTTTGTGGGGCAGGATTGGATAGAAAAGAAATCTGTGTTCCAGTCAGCAGTTTCCATTGAAGACTAAAATCCAGGCTCACTGCATGTGTCTCCTGGTTTCACTGTGAAAGATGAGATTTGGAGATAAATAGTTGCAGTCTGGATCTGCTGCCACAAGTTTCAGGGGAAGAAAAAGTATTGGTATAAGTGTTATGGAATACAACATCTGATGGAGGTCCACCGGGAGTTGGCAAGCAGAGGTGGTGTTTGGCAGGCAGGATATTTTAATTTTAATTGAGAGTTAATATTCCCAGGGAAAGCTGTAAAATGCAACTCCAATAGCACCTGCATCTACACTATTAAAAAGAAATGTTTTAAAGAGGACACATGCAAGTACAGTACATACACTGATGCACACACACACTAAGCACACACTAAGCACTTTACTAACTTATGATATATTTCAACTTCAAAATTACACTTCTCTCGTCACTTGTTATTTAAAATAATGATTATGCATCTCTATGGTTATAAAGATTCTATACTATAATATTTGTTTTTTGTCTGAGCTGTAAAACTGGGTCTGATCCAACCATTACTTTTTTTTAAATTTTTTTTATCAATCTTCTGAGATGAGACCACTCAACATAAACATGCCACAGTTTCACTAAATGTGGTCTAGGATACTTAGTCAAGCCTGATAATCCGTTATTTCACAAGTGAAAACAAACCACGGTCCAAAATTGTTGTAAAATCATAAGTATCTTCATCTTAAGGGCCTAAGACTGAGAATGGTGAGTCAAGGTTTGAAGAAAAGTTACAATTACATCCCAAGCAGTCCCTACACTTATGCACTAAATACAAATGTATCGTATGTGCAGCACTTCGCATTGCAACGTTTTCACTCCATGTGCATCTGGAACACTGAAATGCAGGACATTTACAATAAGAAAAAGCGCTCCTTTAAAACTGACGTTTTGATTACCATCATTCACATGTATGGATTTAGAAAAACATGGAAGCCATAAACTAGCTTTATTGGCCTGAGTGGAGAACTAGAGACCCCCCTGGCTCCTACCGCTCATGTTCCAGTGTTGGTATGTTGGAATTAGGTCATTTCAAGGTAAACAGGACCATGTGAACCTCAGAGAGAGGGAGAAGAGGGGGCTGGTCACTGATCCTCACTTTCACCATGTCAGGCACTCCACATGCATCTATTCTCTAGTCTTTGATTTATGACTTGTAAGAATGTGCAATACATATTCTTCTGCCCTCACTATGCATATAGGTGCACAGCTATGCAGCGAGCTAAACTCTCCTCCATTAAAGGTTCAAGACAACGATTGGCCTTTGAGATTTGTTCTGGGAGAAATTGTGAAACTGGGGAAACAGCAATGGTCAAAAGATTCAGTGATTACAAATCAGAAAACGACAAAGAGTTAAACTATAATAGTGCAAAAATGTATTAATACAGTAACAAGCAAACTGGATTTACAAAAGTATAGACTACACAAAAGGTTCAATAAGGAAGCACATTCTCTCTCCAATGTGAGAGGTACTGCACAGCTAATATGGTGTTCCAAAGGTGCAGCGAGTGATGAAGTCTGCCAGCACATAAAACATGGTTATTATACTCACTGGCCACTTCAATGACAAAACCAACATTAGATATACAACAGTTTCTGTCACTGGTTTAAGTTATTTACAGGGTTAGGCAAAGTGCACAAGAGGGTCTAGAAAAAGCAAGAACTTACGAGAAGTTGTATTTTTGGACTAAAAACTCAAACCATTTTTGTCCAACTCATTTTCCTATTACCAAGAAAAACAGACAGACATTGTGAAATATGGATTACGTAAGTGTGATCAATATCAAACAAATCTATAATTGTAACCATGTTAGTCTGGAGGAAGGCCATTTTATTTATAATGGCTCCCACAGTGAAATCTCTCAGAGAACAATCCGTGCCTCGGAAGACATCTTAAAATCAGACACAGTGACATCAATCAGAAAGCCCGACTCTACCTCACCACAACAACACGAACACAAAAAACTAAGACATATTTTGTCATGCGGTTTAAGAATATTTCATTACACACTCATGTGAACCCAAAACCGCTGCTCGGGAGCCAAGCTGAACACTGGAGTTAACTCCACGGACCATCTGTGCAGTTGGGTTTTTGTGTGGTCACGCCCGCTGGGTGGCCTGCCGTGGAAGCACTTAAGATACCAAATCAGCAGCGATCATCACCAAGCCTGATGATCATCAGCCCGAGTCTGTGCTGTACTCCATCCTATTACCACACACCACTTTCAAGCTTCATCGCCCAGTTGAGCCAATAAAACCACACAGTGTGGTACCCAGCCAGCCGTCAAGCCAAGTCTTGCTTAACTTTTGGGGAAAGACGCTGACCACAGAGAAGGTGGTCTCTGACTGGCAGCTCAGGCCAGTGTAGCTGCTCTGTGGTCCTAAACTAGTAAGAGTTATGTAATGTATAATTAAACGTTTCATCAATAGATGCAGTTTTGTTCAAGATACAAAAAAAAGCATATTTTCTTACTTATTGCTGGTGCAGTCGAGTTATGCACACAGTTTTAATTACATCAGCTGACATTTTGAGATATCCCCTCTGAGACTTTTGTTGCCACCAAGTACAATGGCTATGAAATCATTGAACAATTAGCCTGGTTCAAGACTTCTGCATTGCTGTCAATCAAATAGATCTGTTGCTGTGCTCACTGACAGCTGTTAAACATCTAAGCACATCAGAATCTTAAAAATGGAGACGACGTCTTCCTTTGCCAGAGCCAGAAAAAATTGCGACAGAAAAATGGCCATAACAATTGGTAGCATGGATGTGACTGAAACAGAATACAGTACATGTTGTTGTGAATCAATGTAGAAATAACATCTCTTAAATCAGAATATCTTGATCTACGTGACAACCACTAACAACCAGGACACATTCAACTATCGTACTAAACCACTTAACACTGTAAAGTTAATCCTGCTAATATAAAAGTGGCGGTTAGTATGCTCAGGCAGACCGAGTTGTTCTGATATTTTCCTTTGCAGCTGTACAGATACATACACAAGCACCCGCCTGATTTGAAATGTTCATCTGAAACACTTGAGAGCGGAGTCAACGTAAAAATAAAACCCCAACATGGCTGCTTTCTTTACACAACAGATGGACATTTTTACAGTATCTCCAAAAAAGCAAGTACTAAAGCATAAACAAAGAAAAACACTTAGTGGTGTGCTGGTTCGGGGCCAACATAATCACAGCCAGAGCAACAAACCCAGCGCAGCCAGGTCTGAGAGCCGGGTAGTGAGCTTCACCATGACTCACTGCACAACAAAGAAAAATACACATTTTTCATTCTAGCTTTCTGTTGTTTTTCAAAGAGGGGAAGCAGCAGGGTTGACGTTGGCCCACTCTGGAGCCAAAAAGATTTCCACTAAGTGTAACACTGATGCCGAGCCATGTGTGGAACTTCTTCACGCGAGCCTATATGAGAGTGTTGACAGAAAATGGAGTCCGACACCTCCAATACTTGTGCGTGTTATTCTTGTGACTGAGCCAACACCTGCTGTGAAAGGAGAGCTTTACAATCACCCATTTTGTAAAAGAAGACACCCTATCAGATGACAGTTGGTTGCAGGCATGTTGTTACCATTGGTCAACACATTCCTAGGGACACGTAGCATGGAGTGCAGTGAAGATGTTTGATGGGGTGGTTAGCCCGATTTTGGTCAAAACAACTACGGCTATATATAAAACCACTTAGGAACAGAAGCTCCAACTTCAAAACTGTCATGTTTTGTAAAGGAAACCCTTCTCCATATTGAGTTGGAGTTGAGGAGCTGCTATCCTACATAGCATCCTTTCTTGCATAGCAGCGTCTGTAGTAGCAGTGCCTACTATAAAGATAAGAGTGAAGTCGAGGCAGCTGGAACACATTTTGCTCTCCAAGCTTGATAACAAATGCAGCCCGGTTGAGGCAGGGACAGAAGTCGATTTATAGTCACATGCTCCATCTATCATCCAATCATATATAAAAATGTCCCATGTCTGACACCACTAGGCGGTCTATATTAACAATTTAGCTTACCATCTGCATACAAAAATGGTGAGCACTGCATCCTTGCTGCTTCGTGAGAGACGGTGAGCGCACCGTTACTGTATGTCCTGCACTGGCACCGAACGTCGGCAGCGCAGGAAGTAAATTATGCCTGAAATAATTATCTAGTATGAATGTAATTCTAGGGATACTGGGTTCTTTGACAACTAAGCATGTAATAAAAAACAAAACAACTAAACATTGAGATACAAAAAGGTGCCACTGCAGCTGAGATGTCTTTATCCATTCATAATGGTCTCCATTTGGATTTTGTTCCAACTCTTATGATATTTTATGATCAGTGTCATGTTAAGCGGCAGGTGCAGTTATAACCCAGTTGAAGACAAGCGGACTTGCGCTACGTTTCTACTGTGTGTACACATGCCTCTTCTGACTTCTCTTTGTTCTTATCACCATCTGCATTTGGGTCATTATCAGCTGTGTTAAGCCGAGTGTTAAACAACGGACTGCTCTTGAGTGAAGGGGTTTGTTCAACCGACCTGCGGCTGACCTACGACTGCTCCCCCCACTAACTCTCTCAACACAAATCCTCCTGGCATGCTTTACGCCGGCCTCTGCCGCTACTCAGTGATTTGTGCTGTGTCTGGGATGCATTCCCATCTGCCTGTCATTGGTCAATCCAGGATTGACCCACCATCCTTTTGACCAGTTACAGATCGTCCCTGCAGACTTCACAGGGATAAGATCAACAACAAGTCAATCCAGCAGTGCTCTGTGTTGTTTAATCCGTCTCTGTCTCTCCTTGTGTTACCGTATTGGTAACTTTTTTCTACTTCTTTGTAAACCTTTTATGTTTCTCCCTCGCTCCTCCTCCTGCGACTCACTCCGCTCTTTATTGAAAACATGAGAGAGTAATCTTTCATTACGATGACAGAGCACAAGCTGCATGCATGCATTCCCTGGGGGGTGGGGAGGGTTGTAAGTAACAGGCAGTCATTCTGAAAACATTCTTTTCTGGTAATAAAGTCCCCGTAAATTAAAACCACTTGCTGTTTTGCTCCCAAAAATAAGTTGGGCAAGGAATGCGACTCCTCAGCTGAAAATAAAACTGTTGACAAATGCTTCCCCCTTGAAATGGAAAAAAAATGCAGCATATTAATAAAAGCAGAAACAACCACCAATCACGGAGGAACACTAAGATAAAGAAAACAGTTGTAAAATACAGAAATAAACACATTTTGTTGTGATATCGTCTCCACTTGAGGTTGTATTTGTCTCTTTTTCCATTCCCCTCTTCCCTCTCTGCCCTTGGCACATTGCTGACACAGCACAGCATAAGCATAGACCCTGAAGGCCCACAAAGTCTACTCCCTCTCCACCTCTCTCTCCGAGTGTATAGGTTTGCACTGAATAAACTTCCAGTATGGACACAGGAAGTGGCTCAGCAACTTCTCAGATTTGGACATACTCTCAGTGGGATAATGGACCTCTTGTGGAAAGCAGATGTCAAAATGAGTCAAGGACCTCATTCCTCTCCACACCGAGGACTTACGAGAATCAACATATTTCTTTGCCAGTACACAGGAATGTGTGGAAGCTACAGACAGAAGACAAATGAAAATTAATAGTAAAAAAAAAAAAAAATTGGCTTAGCTTAGCATTAAACAGCTAGCATGGCTGTGTCCAAAGTTCAAGAATACGTCTACCAGCACCTCTAAATCTCACAAATTTACACTTTTCATCTCATTCTTTTATTTTGTACACAAACAGAAATTTTATCTTGTTTTCACTGCAGTGGAGACATTGCGACTCTTGATCTCAACCCAACTGTACACCTATGGTAGGTTTTGGAGCAACGTATAAGACAGTGGTGGTCCAAACCCTCACTAAGATGTTGGCTTTTCATTCCATTTGGTGCCTATGTGTATTGCCGGTTAAGTTTCTACGGATGTTTTGTTATGTTTCAGGCCTAAAGGCAGTGAATATTTGATTGAGTGTTCCTGTAACCCTTGCTCCTGTGCAGCTGTTTTGTAGCCACAGGTCAAATAACTCAATAGAAAGTACAGATGTTATGAATAAATGATGTGCTCAGAAAGTCTTCTCTGATTCACACATATTCGTCCAAACTCTCCTCTTCTTGTAACAAAAGTTGAAAATAGACACACACATACACACACGCACACACACATTCTGGGTTTAGGCAGTAAAACGCATGCACTTTTTCTAAATTGATCGTGATGACACACAATGTGCACTTCTACTGCACCCACTGACATACGACTGCTGAGTGCTTGGATGACACACATACTCTAAAACACCTCTTAAACCAGAGGGACCTCTGTGACCATTTCAGCCCAAAGTGTTGAAACTTGATCTCTGTTCTGGGACAGAAGCAGGAGAAAGTTATCGGGAGACACTAATACATCACACTGAAGTTAAAATATAGCTGCAAGCAGAACATGATAGTGTCTAGGAACACACTGAATTTTAACAAATGTTCAGAGTAGATTAGGTTGTGTATAATACAGAAAAGAAGAAAAGGCATTTGTATTGATACATTACATTCGGTGCTAATGACATTGACCAAGAGACTGAGAACAGTTCAAGGCCAAAACTACAAAAAGGGATATTTCTATTGTCACATCCTTTCAGACGTTACAGAACTTCTTGTTCTACCTTAAATGGATCAAGCATAATGGGTCAAAATGTAGCTCTCCAGGACTATAAGCTGCCATGTTTTTGAACAACCAGCCTGACTTTTTATATTCCAGGTTCAACACACAGCACCAATATGAATATGACTGGTTACGCCGTTTGGTAGTTAAAAGTATTTTCCTCCCAAAACAAATCTTAAAGAAACAAATAATTGAGAAATTGTGGTTAAAAATGTACCGTCGCGGTCTGATTATGAACAACTTACAACTGGAATGGTGAGTATTGGTACAGACTGATTTGTCTATACAAACATTTAAAAAGAAAAATTGAAATAATACTCAGACCTACATACAGTCAAAAGTACGCTTTGCATATTTTGTTAAAATGATTGTGACTTGGGTCAGGACATCGTGACATGCTTGAACTCAAGAAATGTGTTGATGAAACATTTTTGAAGGTGCGTCACACAGGTGGGGAGTTACCAACATCTGGCCAACGGGTATAATTCTTATTGTCTGATGAGTGGGTGAGATTACAAATCTGTCTGGAATATTTCAATCCGAGAACCAGATACATTAAAGGAAATCAGCAGAGCCATTTCCAGACAGATTCTTTAGTTATTATGTGCAGTTTTGTGCCGAGTGAAACAAAAGTACACTGAGATGCTGATAAGGCTGCAAAGTCAGTCGACTGGCCAGGAACACCCATGATGCTGCGGTTTCCCTTTCCACTGTACCCCACTGCTGTTATAACAAAGAAACTCGAATGAAAGCAGCAGCCAAAAATAAGTTAGTTTCTGGGAAAGGAGAGGTGGTCTCCCTTTAACCTTGTGGATTACTGGGTTACAGCCAAGTGTGGTGGTACAATTTCTCTCTATTATATTTCTTATGATTTAATATGCTTTGCTTTAATAACTGTACATGAATGTATGATCATGTTTACTCTTTGCACTTAGATCATTTCTGTCAATGTCATCTGTGTCGTAGCAGACAGCCTCGGGTTGATTAGAAACTGGAGTCAACTTGTTTTGGAAGAGCAGTCCGACCTGTGTTCTTATCCCAGGGTGAGAATAGATGGACGAACGTGGGATAGAGTTGACTTGATATCTTTCCTTTCCTGCTACGTGTTTATGAAGTTATAAGTATGTGACTACATCGGCCCTTAGGGGTCAGGTGCTTCATATGCTCATGGCGTATGGAGCTCTGTCCTTTCAGCTGAAATATAGAGTTGGACTCTGTGAATTTCTTTCAGTGGGAACTACTTTCAGGGACATACTTTAAGGGAATTCCTTTCTGTGAATTACTTTCAGTGAATTAGGCCTGCATTTTGTGGACCTCCACTTGGTGTTTTCACTTTACTTCTCTTTACTTTTCTTTCTTTTTTATTATTACTTGCTTTATTGTGCTTTATTAAAATTATAAAAAGACAACGACTTGTTGAATCATCATTTATTTGCTCACTTCTCCAAGGGAAATAAGGAA
>JAVQJD010020849.1:0-25616 GCA_036023655.1 Nannoperca australis
CACACACACACACACACACACACACACACACACACACACACACACACACACACACACACACACACACACACACACACACACACACACACACACCCCTATACTTAGCTTGGAACAGACAACACGTCATTAGACAAGTACAAAGGGTCAAAGGTGAAATGTTAATGTGCTGTAGACTACAGAAACTACATCATAAATTTCCTTTGTCCTGTTAACAACTAAGCATTACAGCAGCGGATGTCACAGACAAGACAACTTTGAACCACATACATGGTTACTGATAGCTGCTGCTGTGTTGCTGCAAAATCCACGTTAGTCTAGTTACAAACATTTATAAAGTGAGATTTTAAAGAGGTTATTGTGTCAGTAAATACAATGGGTTGCATTTTTAAGTAGAACTGTAACTGCTGGGCAGCACATAGTTACACCACTTTTGATGTGCTACAGATGTTTTCTAGCAACTGATTTACACGTCTTGAAAGTCTTTACTAGCCAAGACATTTCTCAAGTTTTAACGGTGAAACCCTGATTTAGTAAATCCCTGGTTTGAAATAAGCCAGTTGTTTCGGCCATACCCCACGGACTTTTCCAGCAGGGGGAAGATCTGTGGCTCAGTAAGTGAAGCGTAAGTTTAGGATTCTTATCAAGCTTGTAGTTACAAAGAACTAAGGAGGGACTTGACGCACAAACTGCAATGGATTTCCAAATAGTGGTGCAACCCACTTGTGTTGAACAAACTGTACTGCTTGAGACAATAATTAAACATCCCACATTCCCTGAACCTGATCCAGAAACATCATGCTACCAATCACTGATCGAAAGAAAGAACGTAAGATGGATGCTACACATAAATCAGTAAAAAGACAAAATTACTATACTATATATACTATATATTACTATAAAATTCCAAACTAAAAATGGCGCAGGATATGTTGTCGGAGCTACTAAATGACGGAAATACAATATTTTATAATATAAGTTACCTGCCCACACTCACCTCTGCTGTTTTAATAAACAAAATGTCACTAACCTTTTAAGCTCAGTAATGAGCAGCGCAGTGCAGGGGATGCCCAGGGTCATTAATGACAATGAGTTGACGACAGGTTTAACGAAGGCCAGTCCAGTGGTGATCCCTGACAAGATCCCAATGACCACTTTGAACCTTGACCTAGATTGAAAAGCAAAACAAGTCACAACAAGAGAAGTTGCAGCTATTTTGCACTCCGCGAACAGCACTGTGAAATTCAGAAAGAATGCGGGGATGATTCACAAAGCACTTTAACACAAACTAACAACCAGATAATAAACTACTATCACACGGCTATTACAACTTTTAAGTGACAACTTGAAGTGAAAGAAGCAGCCATGATGGCTCTGTGACAATGGAAAGAGAAGTAAAGACATGTGACGCAGCATTTACTGGTGTCAGCTATCTCGGACAGGCCTATTATTAAACAGGGAGTCATAGCAGTGGACACATCATATGACAAAACAGTGGCCGACAGAACTAATACTGTATATCTACCAGAAATACTAGATAAAAGTGGCGCCTGCCTTGTCGTGAAATCGATTTAATGGTTTATAAAAAGATGTTTGTTATTTCAGTCCATCCAAACACTAAATGAAGACACAAGCTCCTCCTCTGAATTCACAGGTCAGCTGAAGGCATGTCAATTAGCTGATGTAGTGATGAGCTGGTATGAAAACCTGCATACTATAGCTCATTATACCACTGTGTTTATACACCCACAGCGTTAACGCTGGTCAACGTACCGATCCCTCCTGAACGTCCTGGGTAAGTATCTCTTGGGAAACCACATGGCTATGGCGCACATAAGCACCCATAAGATGGCCAGCTCATCCAGCATCTGGCCAAGGAAGCTGAGGGTGGCATGAAAATATGTCGATCCAATACCTGAAAGAAAGAGACACAGAAGCACACACAAAAAAATGTTTGTCAGACGAGAGATGTGACCCCAAGTTGTTCAGTGTGTTAAGGAGGCCTGAAAAATGAGATTGTGTCTTTTAAAAACAGTCGATGTGATCAATTTTGGATGTTATAATGTGGATTTGAAAAGAAAGGAAAGAGATATTATAGTCTAAAGAATAGATAGTCTGTGTCAGGTGCTAAAAACTGTATTTTGTCCAGTGTACAGCCCCGTTCCTTTTATCAAACGGGAAAAGTAAACACCTAAATGAGACTAGCTCTAACAGATTACATGTATTAAAAAATTATTATAGTGACATCAAATGTTTTAGACAGACAAGCAACTGAACTCAGAGACGTGAAGGACAAGACTGACTATCAGTCATCTATAATGTAACTCTCGTTTTGCCAAAAACAAAGGCAGCTTGGCGAGCGAATATTCAGAAATGCCTGCTGTTTAAGCCAAGAACCACAGTGGAATAAGCAAGTTAATTAAAAACATTTACTTGAAACCAGTTTTACTGTTACAAGGCTGTGGAACAGTAAGCGCCCGCTTGTTATCACGGTCCAACAGACCGTCTACTACCAGCATAATCCCTTTTGATAACTACAGGAGATTCCTACATTTCCACAAACGTCTTATCTAAAAAGGAAATGCTGCTCTCCTGTCACGTATATCACTGGCTGTCAAAACAAAACGTATACAGAAACCGTTTTGACTTTCTCATGGAAATAAAGCATCTACAATTATTTGATTTAAATTAATTGTCAGCTATTTCAAAGACAACTTTTTCCAGCAAAAATACCAAAAACATGAATTGGGTTAATCTTCTCAAATTAAGATTTTGGTGGTTTTGTTCCCTCTATGATAATAAAAGCAATACGTTTGGGATTTTGGACTGTTAGCTGGAAAACAAGACATTTGAAGAGGTCACATTAGACTGGATTGGGAAATTGTGATAGGCATTTATTTTCTGACATATTATAGAGCAAATGATTGATCATCAGATCAACCGGCAGCAATTTTTTGTTGCAGCTCCGCCTGGAAACACTGCATACATTAGTATTGGTAGCAGGCAATGCTGTCTGCTACCAATACTGCTACCAATACTATACAACAGTGACTCAGCTCAAACACAGCTGAGGCCAAAACCAAAGAAAAGGAGCTGAATGTGGTTTTCATACGAGAACCTATAGAGTTGTATCTCTGCCCGAGTCAAAGGTCGCCCCAACTACAGAGACAGTGGAAGAGACTCCATTTAACCCCTTGTTAGCTGTGTTTTTCAGTTTTAACATGCTCCAGATTCCTAACAATGGACACAGACATCAGAGCTCCTGCGCTATACATTTATAATCATTTTGGGTATGGAACAAGAAATCTAGTAGCAAAGATAGGAGGCTGCTTTATTTCCCTTCAAGGTTGATCAGTGGTTTGGAAGACTGATGTTAAAGAGGGTCTGATGGGAGACTCTCACATAAAAAGATTCATACAAAGTGACACAGTCCAGAATGAGAATAAATGGCCAATTTGACTTCTGACTCATAGTTCAAGTTCTTGTAGCTAAGTTAGTTATGCAAAATCTGTTCAACAGCTACAGTTGTTTTCTGTCATCCAGTAAGGTCACCTCTCAGGAACAGAGGGACGTCTCTCAGGTTATCTTTGCTGACACTGCAACCAGAGTGTTTTCACGGCAGCAGTATGGGAACAAGGGACTGCGATCTCTGTAGGACTGTCACTTACATACAGTAGCACCACTGAAGACCTAAATACTGTAAAAAATCTAATGAAATCTGGGAAACAGGCGTCTTATTCATATGGCCAATGAATAAGCCTAGTCATAATTAACAGTTATTCTAAGAGAATAAAATGATGCAGAAAGACAAAGTTATAACTGAGGACACGGCTGAGGAAACCTACATCCTAACAGGGTTGTTGTTGCAGTTTAAGAATATGTGTATATATTACACTGTGTATTTTAGTGTCACTCTTATTGTTTGTAATGAGGGAAAAACGCCTTTCATAATATCCAGAGCCCACGTTGACGCATTTCAACAGCTTGCTTTGTCAGACTAGCAGTACAATACTATCGTATAAAAACCAGAAAATATTCACATTTGAGAAGCTGGAAAAAGTAAAAAAAATGATTTGAACAATTAAATTATCAAAATTGCAACCGATTAAGTTTTAGTCTAACTGATTCATTGACTAACAGTTTCAGAATGAGTGCATCTTCTCTCATATGATTATTACAGACCACTCTCTAACAAATGCTTTGTATAGTGAAGCACTACATACAGCAAATACAAAGCATGGTTTTAGATTAAATTCACTGTCATTTAAAAAAATAAAAATAAACATATAACACTAGCCCACTTTACAAAATATATAAAGTATTAGTCATGTGGTTTGTTAGCTGAGTGAAGTAACAGTGAAATGAATGGCGGTCTCCCACAGTGCTGAACAGAAACATGAAAGGTTAAGAGGTCATCACACAGTATACACACATTAATGTCAGCCAGCCAACTTACCAACCACAACTAGTAGAATCCATATGAGGTAAATCCCACTGTTGAAATGTGTTGCATATTGGCGGAACAAGCACATTAATATGGGCGGCAATACAAAAAACAAAATGTTGCTGATCTGAAATGATAAACAAAGGGAAGCTATGAGCAAAAATACATCACACTTGAACTGATAATGTAGCTCAATGACAACGTGCTTGTCAAAAGTTGAGCGGTGTGTGTGCGGACCTCGCTGGCCTTTTACAAACTGTCAGGCAGTGGAAATGAAGAAAAGGAAAATCTGTAACCTGATGCTAACAGTAAACAACATGATGCTGAAGCTGAAAAGCAGCCAGACTGTTGAAAGTCAGTACAACTCACAGCTAGCTATAGGTAACCTGAGAACAGTTCAAAAAGTGCATTGCAATACAAAGGAAAACAAAGCCAGAGAAGCTGTGGTCCAGCTGGGACCGTAAACAAAACTGCATTATGCAAAACTCTCTCTTTTTTTTTTAAAGCATACGTCGTTAGCTAACAAGTCCAACGACTTCAGACCGACCGTGTTGTAAAATTCAGCGATGCTGGGGTAAATTAGGTAATTGCCTTCACACCAGTCCACGTCGGAGCTGCCAGCCTGCAACTGGTCCCAAAAAATCAGGTTAACGTTACTCATGTCTGGACTTGTTCTGTCGGATGGACCGAGCAGAGCGGACAACACTCCGCCGTCAGCGCTGGAGCTTAGGAAAAGGGAGGAAAGTCACTATCTCTCGGCGCGTTGATCGCAAGCTGGATTTTAACGTTTGAGACCTGACATCTGACAATGAGGTACACTCCAGTAATCGTCCGTGGGCTGCATTTTAAAGCCCCTGTCCTTCCACTAAGCCTCCTGGTTGTCGTGACGCTAAGTACAGTGCACTGACAGCTGCTCGGTCTGTAGCCAAAGAGTGTTCGAGCGCTGCAACAGGGTTCACGCCTGTGTGCTTCCTTCTTCGGTGACGTGACGACAGCGGCCTTGGACCCGGAAGCCCCCGTTTATTTTGTATTTTAATAGCGAATGGCGAAAGTGAACAACAGTCTGAGAAAGGAATATAAGGGAAATAATTATTTTTAAAAACACGTCAGCATTTGAACCACATAGGATTACAAATATCTGTCGGTTTTCTTTTGTTAAACTAGCATTTGCTTTTGTTTTCACCTACACAATTTTACTTGTTATCAAGCGTAAAACGGAAGTACACTTACTGAAGTGCTGCACAACTTTACACTTCTTTTGCACTTTTAACTCTACTACATCAATTTAGCAGCTGGTAGTTACTTTACAGATTAATATTACAAGATCCGGCATGAGTTTATAAAATATGCTTCATCTTACAGTAAATTAAGCTATTCAATAAGGTATTCAGAATAAGCCCTATCCCAACGAGCTACAACATTAAAATGCTGTATTATGTGTAGCAATGTATCACTGACAGGGGCCACTCCACATAATTTGTACTTTTAGTTTTGCTAGTTAGTTTACTTAATTAAAAAAAGAATTTGAATGCAGGACATGTACTTGTAACAATGTTTTTACATTGTGGTATTACTATTTTTAGTTGGAAGAACTTCTTTCATCCCTGTTTGTTGTTGTAATAATGGTAATATTAGACCTAATTTTAGAGCAGACATTTTGTCATAGCAGGAAAAGCACATGTTACTAATAACAGTAATCATGGCTCAGTTCTCTTCAAATGTCCCAGTAAATCATGACAGTGTGACATGCACAATACTTGAACCCTGAAACTGAAGCAGCTAAGTTCGTAGTTGACAGCATTAAACGTAAACATGAGTTCCGGGGCCCTGGTAACGCATGCATGCTTACTCACCCGTATGGCATGTGAAAGAGAGAATTGTTGAATTCTTGGTAGAACTTATTTTTTAAGGAAATAATAGATTTTTGGTATCATTGTGACAAACAAATTACATTTGATCCTAAATACTGTTATACTTGGTAAATTTTCTATATAAGACAAGATTCTGGAAAACTAAACTAAAACCTTTTCTTACCTTTCATAAAGGATTCTGTAATTTCCTGTCATCTTTAAAAATGCCTGAAGACTGGTGAATCTGTGCATTATCTTAATGCCCCTATGGTTGACCTCTATGTTAATTGGGTTTTTTGTTTTTTTGGCTTAGTTTTGTATTTACACTTTTATTTTTATTTATCTATTCTATCACCTTTGTCGTTCTCACCTAGTTTTGTCTGGTACTTTTGGATTTGCATGTCTTTGTTTGCAAAGACATTTTTGTTGTAAATTGTTGTCTTCGTTTGTAAAGAGGTCTGTTTTTTCACACTTCAAAATTATCAACTTTCCGCATGTTCTTTCATGCATGTCGAAGTAGCCTGTGATATGTCTGATATCAGGAGGCTACTCTTTAAAATTATTGCATTAATTATCTGCTAAGGTAATGTGTCATTTTAAAGATGTTGTGTCTAGCGTAGGATTGGAGTGGGATGGTAATTATCTTTACATCACAGCTTCTTATTTAGTCTCTGGCACCCCCTGGCCGACGCATGCTCACAATGCCTCAACAATGCCCTTGTGTTGATGTTCTATATACTTAAGTGGTCATAACCATATAATTGATATGATTCATTAGTTACTGTGATTTCTTTATCTTGCTTGAATTTTTAGGAAAACATGGTTACCTCTCTTATATTTGTAGTATTTTATATGCAAACGAAAAACAGGCCATATTTCTATTCAGTTAATCTCTGCAGTGCAGTTGCGTTTGTTCACATTTGTTCATTGGTGTGAAATTAGTGTAATGACCTACAGCTTGAGTCTATTTAAACAGCGAGCCAGTTATCGCGATAACATTTCAGGCCTATGTGACACCACGAAGCGGATATCCGGCCTCTTTTCCGTGGCGGACCGTTGTAGGGTCGGTTTGGCAAAATGAAGGTACAATGTTTTCCTAAATATAAATCTCTGTGGAAATCTATTTTCTTTTAAATACTCTTGTATTGTTGCTTCGATTATTCTGAACTATAAAGCGGACTAGTTTGATGTAGCGTCCACGGCGCTGATACTTAGGATGACATTTGATTATGATGAAAGTCTGCGCTGACGATCCTCTAGACAAGTGAGCGGTAGAAACATGGCCGCGCACTGAAATAAATGTGCACCGAATTCAAGTCTCAGTTTTCAGAGTTTCCAAAATGTTATAGCTAACGTTAGTTGCGCCTGCCTTGTTACCCGCGTTGTCCGTTTATAACGTTACCAGTTAACTCTATTGTATTAATGCTAGCAGTGTATATAGGGCTAACGTTAGCGGGCTATGACTACTTAGCCGGCAGGGAAGCTAACAGGCCTCCGAGCTACAGTAATTCCTTTTGAATCAAACTGTTTAGATAGCCACGCTATCATGAGTTAAAGGTATGTTTAACCCTTATGCCCAAAGTCCCCCAGTTATCTAAAATGTGCATTTCACAACTTCACCTGATAACGTTACACCTACCTGCATGGTGACTTTGATAACCTGCCATGACCTATGTGGAACCCAATAGGATCGAAGCACAAGTAGTAACAATTACACTGCGACTTTCTTTCAGCTGAACATCTCATTCCCCGCTACTGGCTGCCAGAAGCTGATTGAAGTCGATGATGAGCGCAAGCTGCGAACTTTCTATGAGAAGCGTATGGCCACTGAGGTTCCTGCTGACCCTCTGGGAGATGAGTGGAAGGTAATGTATTGAGATGTTGCTTTGATCTCTTTGGAAGGGATGTTGCTTTATTCAGTACATCATGGTGCAGTGTATATTTCAGTTGGACTTGGTGATACATAATGTGGCACACCAGTAGACCCTTTCTGACTGGTCTGTAGTCATTAAGGGGGGACAGTGTGTTGCCAGAGAAACCAGAGAGCTGCTCACTAAATACAATCAGACCATTCAATCATGGCTGATTGTAACGGCATCACTCTCTCAGCTCCCTTGCATCCTCACAGAAACTACCTGTTAACTCGGGAAGTTTAAATCGAAATATGAACGAACGGGCAAAATTTTGTCTAAATGCCAAAGTTGGGTTTGCAGAGTTCTGAAAAGGTCGCAGACCAGAGGAAACATTAGAATGCATTTATAGCTGCATGCGGCACTGGCCGGGCCATTGGGAGTAGTTTGGGTTCAGTGTCTAGCTCAGGCACACTTGTGTGCAACTATAAATGTAAGTGGGAAGGTCTTCCCTTCATGTATCCTGCAAACGATCCTTTATTTTCAGACATTGTGTACCAAGTATCGTAATTAGAAAAGCAGAGAACAACTTGTTTTCTCTACTCCTGCAGGGTTATGTGGTGCGCATCAGCGGAGGCAACGACAAGCAGGGCTTCCCCATGAAGCAGGGTGTGCTGACCCACGGCCGCGTGCGCCTGCTGCTCAGCAAGGGCCACTCCTGCTACCGCCCCCGCAGGACTGGCGAGCGCAAGCGCAAGTCTGTTCGTGGTTGCATCGTTGACGCCAACCTCAGCGTTCTCAACTTGGTCATCGTCAGGAAAGGTAGTGCGTCCCCATCTTGACCATCTTATGGAAAAAAACAACAGATAATTCTTGATTGCTACACAGTACAGACTTGTTTAAGACTTTAAAAGAGTTTCAGGAATGTCTCTTTATATTACTCAAATTATGTTTATGGCACACCAGTAGACCCTTTTTGATTGCTCTATAGTCATTAAGGGGGGACAGTGTGTTGCCAGAGTAACTGTGGAGCTGCTTACCAGATGTGACCAGATCCCGGATCAGTGGGTGGTTGAACTGCATTGCTCTCTCATTGTGTCTTATGTTCACTAGTATGAGTGACACTGAAGCTGTTGCTCTATAATTTGACTAAATGCAGCAGTGTATTTATTTCTGACACTTATGCAGTTTCAAGGGGCAGTGAACATGGCACTCAAAAGAAACCTGAAAAACTCTCTTTTTGTGTGTTTTGACTAATTGTGTTCAGTGATTGCTGCTCATTGAAGTTATCAAGATGTAAGCAGTGCAATTATAAGTGAACTTGGCTTTAATCAACTTTTGACTCATCATCTCCTTATCTGGTTGTTGTCAGGCGAGAAGGACATTCCCGGGCTGACCGACAGCACCGTCCCTCGTCGTCTTGGTCCCAAGAGGGCCAGCAAGATCCGCAAGCTCTTCAACCTGGCTAAGGAGGATGATGTTAGGCAGTATGTTGTGAGGAGACCCCTGACTAAAGAAGGTAAGACTAGGGCGGTTGTTCCAGTCAGTCTTTATTTAAGCCTGCTCTAGGGTTCTTGGATCACTGTGTGTAGGTTTTCATGGATTTGACTTCCATAGGAGCTCGAGATAATAAGCCACACAATTAAACGATTAAAGACCTGGGGAAAGAGTAATGTAAGCACTGCTTGGCTTTCAGGTTAATCTCAGACTTGTCTGATAGTTTTTGTTCAATCATTAAACATTTAAGACGGGTGTAATGGTGTACATGAGCATGTTAGTCTGTGGCAAGCTTCATTTTGAGATGTAAAGTTTCCTCTGTTCAGTTGGTCACTGCTGAATGATTGTAGGAATGGGTTCACTGTCTCCATGTTGACAACGCTCAGGATTCACACCTCACCTGCATCTATGAAACCATCTCGCCCTTTACGGGGGATGCATTTGCATTATCAGTATTAACTGCATGGCCTCTCTTTGGTAGGCAAGAAGCCCAGAACTAAGGCTCCCAGGATCCAGAGACTGGTGACGCCCCGTGTGCTGCAGCACAAGCGCCGCCGCATCTCCCTCAAGAGACAGCGCACCCAGAAGAACAAGGAGGAGGCCTCTGAGTACGCCAAGCTGCTGGCCAAGAGGATGAAGGTAATGATTTGTTTTCTCTCTTTTACAGAGCTTGAAAACTAAGAACTGAAGTGGCTGGAGTTAAGATACAACACTGTACAGAAATATCATTTTAATAGTTGTAATTTCCTTATTTGATTTGTGCAGCTATGTCTTGCTTCTTAAAAAGATTTTGAAAAATCTTTCTTCACCAACATGGTAGTATCATTTAGCAAGTTAGGTCACCTGAAAGTTGGACCACAATTACTACTTGAACATAAAATTAAAAGGTATAGGTTTGTTTGTCATTACCAAGCAGTAGGCATCCGATTGTGTGCTGAGAACTCCG
Organism: Nannoperca australis; assembly: GCA_036023655.1. Lineage (NCBI taxonomy): Eukaryota > Metazoa > Chordata > Actinopteri > Centrarchiformes > Percichthyidae > Nannoperca > Nannoperca australis. The sequence goes on from JAVQJD010020849.1 coordinate 10,585, forward strand.
CAGTATAGAATAAACACTGGGGAACTTAACTTAGTTGCTTTTTCGATTTGCTGAAACGTGTTTCCTGACATTTGTTCCTTCAAACAGGAGGCCAAGGAGAAGCGCCAGGAACAGATCGCCAAGAGGCGCCGCCTTTCTTCTCTGAGAGCATCCACATCCAAGTCAGAGTCCAGCCAAAAGTGAAATCAAAAAGTCAAATAAAGTCATGTTTTGCTGAAAAATTATCCTGTGTAACTTTCTCATTATTTCCATACCATATTTGTGAAATTGGTTTGCTAGTTGAATCATTGTAGGCAATTAAGAGACTGAAATGAAATACCACAGTTCGGTGCTTGGACCCCTAGAATCTCAAATTAGTTGCTGTCTAAGAACCAACACACTTTGCTCACCAACTGCTGTACAAAACACGACAATTGTCTAGAAACTTGCTTTCTTACTACGTAAGGACCCCTGCAGTTGTCTGAGGGGTATTTACACTGAACAAAAAAATAAATGCAACACTTTAGTTTTTGTTTCCATTTTACATGAGCTGAACTCAGATAAAACTTTACGTACACCAAAGGCCTATTTCTTTCAAATATTCACAATTGTCTAAACCGTGTTCGTGAGAACTTCTTTGCCGAGAAAATCCATCCACCTCACCGGTGTGGCATATCAAGATGCTGATTAGACAGCATGATTATTGCACAGGTGTGCTTTAGCCTTGCCACAATAAAAGGCCACTCTGAAATGTTCAGTTTTATCACAGCACGATGCCACAGATGTTGCATGTTTTGAGGGAGCGAGCAGTTGGCATGCTGACTGCAGGACTGTCCACCAGACCTGTGAATTGAATGTTTATTTCTTTACCATAAGTACATCCAACCGGCCTCAACCACAGACCACATGCAACCACACCAGCCCAGGACCTCCGCATCCAGCATCTTCACCTCCAAGATGGTCTGAGACCAGCCACCCGGACAGCTGCTGCAACAATCGCTTTGCATAACCAAAGAATTTCTGAACAAACTGTCAGAAACCGTCTCAGGGAAGCTCATCTGCATGCTCGTCGTCCTCATCGGGGTCTCGACCTGACTGCAGTTCGTCGTCCTAACCGACTTGAGTGGGCTAATGCTCACATTGGATGGCGTCTGACACTTTGGAGGTGTTCTCTTCACGGATGAATCCCGGTTTTCACTGTACAGGGCAGATGGCAGATGCGTATGGCGTCGTGGGTGAGCGGTTTGCTGATGTCGACGTTGTGAATCGAGTGGCTCGTGGTGGCGGTGGGGTTATGGTGTGGGCAGACGTAGGCTATGGACAACGAACACAGGTGCATTTTATTGATTCTGAATGCACAGAGATGTGACAAGATCCTGAGGCCCATTGTTGTGCCATTCATCCACGACCATCACCTCATGTTGCAGCATGATGATGCACGGCCCCATGTTACAATTCCTGGGAGATGAAAACATCCCAGTTCTTGCATGGTCAGCATACTCACCGGACATGTCACCCACTGAGCATGTGTGGGATGCTCTGGATCGGCATATACGACAGCGTGTTCCAGTTCCTGCCAATATCCAGCAACTTCACACAGCCACTGAGGAGTGGACCAACATCCCACAGGCCACAATCAACAACCTGATCAGCTCTATGTGAAGGAGATGTGTTGCACTGCGTGAGGCAAATGGTGGTCACGTATCAGATACTGATACCATTTTGTGAACAATATTTGAAAGAAATAGGCCTTTTGTGTACGTAGAAAACATTTTAGCTCTTTGAGTTCAGCTCATGTAAAATTGGAGCAAAAACAAAGGGTTGCGTTTATATTTTGGTTCAGTGTAGATCTACAAGACCGCTTAATTGCAAGGGAAAGCCTGTATAGAGTTTATACTCTATATGCCATACAGACAAATCTGTACAACATGGTTAAATGCCTGCTATAGTTTTGACTTGGTGCCCATATGTGGGCATTACTGTGGTTTGTTTGCCTGAATAGCTGCCAGACTCAAAGACAAGAGGAATCAAAGTACATGAATCTTCAACTTTTAATTTCAGTTTTACCCCACAGAGTAATTACAGTAGTCTATCAACGAATACATTCTTCAGTATTACACCCCTGGTCAAACCCAGACATCTTGCTCGGCTTCCTCTTTCGACAGGTAGGGTGTTGAACCTGGGCAACGTCCTTCTGAGGTGAGGAGGCCTTGGCAGCATTGAGACGACTTTTATCTTGAGACTGGTGTTGGGACGGCGGGCAGCCTAAGTTGTACATCTGGGAGATAAAGAAAAAGACAGACACAAGCTGATGCTGCACATACTGAGGCAGCCCATGGACGCTCCAGGACAAGGTCACCCAGCTGGTTTGGAGTTCCTGAGCCAGAGCTGAAGGCTGGGACAAATTCCCCATAACCTGTTGAGGGGAGGACAAAAGCTTCATTTATTGAAGATATTTTGTCTTTAGCTTTTGAAAGAGAAAAAAAAAAAAACACCTGTGCAAAGGGCCTTTAAAAAAAATAAAAATTCATGACTACATTTAGTGGTCGTAGTAGTGTGCATGCTGGCTCACATGTTGTGGCTTAATGGCACACTTGAATAAAAATGAGCCATCATTAATATTAATACTAACACCTGTGCTTTCCCTGCTGTGACAAGTCAAAGTGCCTGCTGTGGAAAAGGTCCTGTTGTGTGACCAGCCAATTATTTGATTCAGAGCAAAAGCTGTCACATGGACTTGAATGCAAGTACAGAATAAAATCAAGACATTCATAATATGTACATCTAAATCTAATATGTACATGCTTATGTTACTGTCACATTAAATGTGTAAGTTACTTTAAATTTAGACATTACATAGCTTTGCAAAATATTAAACATAACTGCAATGAAAATATGCTAATAATTTAGCCAAAACTGCTGAATACTTGATTCTTGAGTGTTCAGTCTTGAAATTGTTGTGTAACCGCTATGTTTTTTTCCCCAAGATACAACTCCATATTGAAGACAATTTAGAATAATCTGATGTTTGCTATAACAATGAATGCTCATACTGAACTACTTTAGACCACCCTCCCAATAGTTATTAGTTATAGTTTGACATGTTGGAAAATTTGCTTATTTGCTATATTGCTGAGTTACATGAGATCAATGACACAGTCTCATCATCATCATCAGGCAACCAATGGAAACTCCAAAGTGGTAAAAACACATTATACAACTTTAATTCCTATTAAACTCAGTCAAAAGTTTACCATCTACAGCACCCAGCCAGAAAATAGTTTGACAGATGACCCCTCGTAAAACGACGACTTTTTGTACATTTAACACGAGATTTTACGTTAAATTGTGAGCCTGGTAGGCAGATATTTTTTTACCGTAGCACAATGGCAGGCTAGCTGTTTCTCCCCGTTTCCACTGTTTGTTATGCTAAACTAACCGGCTGCAGCTTCATATTCAACGGACATATATTACAGGTATCGATGCTCTCTCTGACTCTCTGCAAGAAAGAAAATAAGTGTATTTCTTAATGTGCTCAACATGTCCTTTAAACTGTACTCACAGCATACCTGGAGAGATTGCATCTTGGACCCGACCATGTGGTACGTCCTCCTACACAGCTTGGTGGTCAGTGAGAACAGTCGCACAGAGTAACTGCTCCCGAGTGTGGCTGCCTCAAAACTCTCAAACAAGTGGGCTTCTTCTTCTATGAAGCCAGCAAGGAGATATTGTGAGTGACAGACAAAAGGCAAGTGTAAGCTTTGAATGGGACTTGTGGCCGTTTTACATCAGTAACTTTACGCCGTGTACCTTTATCTTCTTTAGTGGGAGGAATCACAAGATCCATCAGAGCCTCTGACAAGACCAGAGCAGAGTCCAGTCCCACGCTGGCCATGCTGATGGATCTCTCCACAAGAGACTGGCGAGTCTTGTCATCTATCTGCTGCATCCTGCCCATCAGCCGTGTGACTGTGTGCTGCACACACTCCACTGTTCCACTGGCTACGATGCTCACCACATCCTGGATCTCGTTCATCTTGTTCTTGGCAGTGTCAACAATCTGGGGGGAACAAGGACGAAACTCAGGAGAGGGGGGCCTTATAGCTTCTTGTGCTGTCTGGGGGGGGGGATTGAGCAATTTGTTTTTGAATGGATCATTAAGATTTGGAGAGATTAAAAAAAATTTCACCTTCTCTGTGGGTGTGTGAAGCACTGGGAATGTCGTCTCCAGCCAATCGAGGCTTTTACATGCAACATCATTTGCAATGAAAACTGTGGAGATAATCCAGAGAGTGAAGCCATTAATGAAACATTCATTTCCACAATAAATGGCACCTGCAGTCTTCATTTAGCTGAGATGTTGATCCTTTAACTTAAGTATTATCTGTATATAAATAATTACGTAAATTAATAATTTGGGTACAAATATGCTGTTAATGCATGACACTTTATATTTTTGCTGTATGGCCTTACCAGGATTAAATGATCACGTGCCAGTTATAGGGTTGTGTAACTATAGGTTCCTACATCACAATGTTTTTTACTCAATACATCATTTAAAAAATAACACATTTCTTCAGCACTGTTTTTCCACTATTGCACGCAAAGTCTGCCCTGCGATAGAACCCCAATGACCCTTATGTAAATTTGATTTTTAGTCAGTTGACATTTTTTAAAAACAATTTTGATAATCAAGTCATTTACAGGAAACATTTTAAACATTTGCTGGTTCAAATGTCTTTCATGTCTTGAAACGTGATTGTACGTTTAATATCTTTGGATTTTTTTACTAATAGTTGGATAAAACAAGCAATTTGGAGACATCACCTTAGTCTCTGGGAACTTGTGTTGGGCGTTTTTCACTAATTTCGGACGTTTTCTAACCGAATCATATTTTGTTGAATTAAAAGATTTAATCAATAAAGCAAATAAATCGTCATTTACTTAAGTAAACACACCATACACTGGTTTCCTTTAATCCGACGGCTATACACGAGGGGGTATACCGCATGTCAGCCATGACACTACTCACTCTGGGGCCCCAGTTTAACAATGGCAGGTGAAACTCTGTCACAGGCCGCCGCGCCTAGAGCTGCCACGCTGCTCTCCATCACCTCACACAGAGCCCTGAGGTGGGGGTGGCTGCACTTAGTGCCAACGTACAAGACCGACAGCTTGGTGAAGGCTGAGCGAACCACTGGCAGCTTGGCCAATCTGGCTGCTGCAGTGTGCACCTTCTGCAAGACAACAGCAGTGAGACAAGAGTTCAATCCAGATACAGACTTAATGGATCTTTTTTTGTGTGTGTATGTATTGTGTCATTTCGGTCATATCTAAACAAAACCGTTTCCCCAAAGTTGCCGAAATAAAAGATCAAAATGGAAGCCCTCGGTCCCAAGCAGATTATTCACAGGGTTTGTAGTTGCTGCGTTTGTCATCAAAATCAAGACATTTTTTTTAGGAATTCACTGGGTACAAAAGTTAGAGAGACTAAAAGCAGTTTAGCAGGTGTTGATGCCGTGTGAGTAAAGGACAGGTAAAGAGGGCGAATCTACATCGATTGTTCTCACCTGGTTGTTGTTCGTCGGCATGTTTCGTACACTTTGATGGTGGGGTGAGAAATGCGAGAAAACGTTAGAAATGTAAGCGTCTTTGTAGATTTTAAGAAGGTTTAAAAAAAAAAATACAACACTCTCCCTGTGCGAGTTCATAAAACGGCCGCTCACATAGCGTGGTCAATTAGCGCTCACCTGTGCTGCTCAGAAGCTCTCGGCTGTTCTCGCGGTATCTCAGTGCAGCTATGACGTTATGTTACGAACAAATATTCCAGTTATTATATACTATTATATAATAACATTATTATATATATAATTATTTTTTTCTTTAGTCTTTGTCTTCTGTAGTAGACAACCTAACAATGAAAATAATTTTACCTCCAAAAGAAGTTTGTGAACTAACCACTTCCCTGAACACTCCTTTTTCCTATAATTAGTAACAACTAACATTAGTAACAACTCTTATTAAAAATGTATTATGTTAAACAAACGTCTAAGCACAGCATTTGCTCTCTACTGTATTCATTAGAAGAAGTATGCTTATTTGAGTTCAGTCTCCTCTGGCAGAGGCCATAATATTGCACTCAGTGATGAACGCTGTGAGCAGGATTTGAACCTGGGGGGGGATCCCCATTGGATTTCGAATCCAACGCCTTAACCACTCGGCCATCACAGCGATGTCAACGGGTTAGATAGTGCATGAAAGGAACAAACGCCCATTAGGCTGCGTTTTGTGGATTCAGACATCAAGTGCCCGTAAAGGAATGGCTTCAGGGTATGAAACATAAGGATGTCTAACAAGCAGAGGTCACCTTGGGAGGCATGTCGCTCTCTTTTGAATAACATATTATAACATGAATTTGAGGAGAAAATCAATCGCCAAATGCCACCTGCTTTCTGCAGCACACCACGAAGGTGTGACCCACTGTTTTGCTCCAGACCCTGAGAAGTGATCCTCGACGAATCCTGCTTTGAATCCCGGAGTCCACAATGGAACACCTTGAGGTCACATAAATCTTCATTTAGGAGGCATTGTTGCAGCTACCACTGGCCCGTGAACAGAAATAATAACTGACACTACACCAGGAGGGTTATATGTCCTGTCTGGCGTCAGTGACAAGAAGGCTGTGACTATAAAGCTGCAGGTGACTAACAGAAAAACCACCTGGACATCTCCTGCCCAAGTCACAGAATTACACAGGACTACAGCTGCTCCATGGGACAGGCCTATTAACAATCAAACCAATCCATCTTCACATGACTTGCTGCATCATAACTAAAATGGTCACATTTCAAAGTCTTGTAGGGCCTGTAGTATATGGCTCTGGTATAGGCCTATTTTTATATGCGTGATACGTTATCCACGTCGGATTGACAATAATTGTCATTTTTCTGCTGCTTTTCAGGATTAACGCCCCATCACTGTACAGTAGCCTAACGATGCCTCTGTTGTGGATTAACGAGGCTCCTGCTTACCAACAGGTTTATCGTATAGGCTTATCAAAAAGAGGCAGGCAGGTTATATAAACACTGGCTGAAGTGGCAAACATCGAAGCTGGTCAACACTCACAGCCCAACAGCGTCGCACCCGCACTGTGCAATTACAGGGAGACACTGATGGCTGCTGTTCGCCGTGTAACGGAGGGGCTGAGTTGGGCACCTCGAGGCACAGACGCACCCAGCTCTGCATCTGCATATTGATGAGCGCTGAGGTGATGTTCCGTTAGAGGACGTGGTTTCTGGTCTCCCGCAACAATGGTGCCTAAAGGCGAGCCACGGGGTTCTGTCCGTGGTGCTGATGCTGCTGGTGTCGCGGCAGCCACGCGTCTCCTGCACACAACGTGCCCGCAAAATGTTTCTTCTCTATATGTCGGCATGCGTCAGGAGGGGGAAGGGGAAGGGGGGGGGGGGGTGCGGTGGTCACAGGACTCGGGACTGTTGCCCACCCCAAAAGAAAATGCGAGACACAAGAGAAGCACGTGTAGTGGGTGGTCCCCGGCAGACGACTTTCACGTGGCTCTAGCGAGCGCCGAGTCCGAGCCGAGCAGCTCCGGCGTTTCATTCCGGTGCGGCAGGGGCAGGAGGCCACATCGGCATGGCTGCGGAGATGGAGCCCTCGGAGTAAGTGCGCTTTCCTTTTTTAGGGGGGTGTTTTTGGTAAACAGCGAGTTTTCAGTGGCAGTAGGGTGATGGTGACAGTCAACAGTAAATATAAGAACACCTGTGTGACCGTACAAAAGGAAACACAACTGTTTCTTAAATATGAGAGAGGTGCGCGGGTCTGTTATGGATACTGAGTTGTGTGGCTACATTACGCATTCAACTGGCAGATTTACTGTTCATGGCATCACTGGTTTTCATCTGGGGAATGATCTCTTTGCTGTATTTGCGTCTTTCTAAAAGTTCCCTCTTACAATAAAAGGTGACTTTATTTCTTAGGATAAGACACGCTTGCGAACCTACATGTCGCTTTTACATCTGTCTTTTTTCTTTAACGTTATTTATTGTCTGCGTACGGTTTGTGCCACCCATGTGACGTTTGTTGAATTGGTTGTGGAACCCCCCACCAGATCACTGCGCTACGCTTTCATTAATACCTGACTGTTTATTGTGGTCAGCACGCTGCAGTGTGCACTTCTCATGACGATCCTGTTGCACACGATCTTTCCCACACAATCTGTGGCCACGTGTGTGACGGTATTTGTTTCAGTTCCCAGTAGATCACTAGAGTGTGACAGAGTGATAAACGCTGACAATGCCCTTTACAAGATCAAAACACGCTAGAAATAAAAAACGTACCACGTACCAAATTACAATCTCTTCCACACAGACATGTTAATGTTGTTGCTTGTATATGACCGAATCCTGAATTCCTAATGCTTGTATACGTCTTCACCCTTCACACCTAAACAGGCTTCATGTGTAGGATTATCAGTCAGCATGTGGTTGTAACATTAACCTTTCTTGTCTAGTGTGATCCGCCTGATAATGCAGTACCTCAAGGAGAACAACCTCTACCGAACACTGACCACCTTACAGGAGGAAACCACCGTCTCACTCAACACAGTGGAAAGCATCGACAGTTTCATAGCAGATATTAAGAGTGGCCACTGGGACTCCGTCCTGCTGGCTATTGAGTCCCTCAAGCTGCCTGACAACACACTTATCGACCTTTATGAGCAGGTGAGCTTCGCGTTGATCAGCCAATACTCTTCTTGGCTTGAAATTATTTGAATTAGCAGCATCTGATGAACGCTGATCTTTGCAACAGGTTGTTATGGAGCTCATTGAAATGAGGGAGGTGGGAGCAGCTCGCTCACTCCTCAAACAAACCGACCCCATGATCATGCTGAAGCAAACGCAGCTGGAGAGGTACATCCATTTGGAGAACCTGCTAACATGCTCCTACTTTGACCCTCGCGAGGTAAAACAATAAAGGTGTTTACTCTGAGACAGCTTGTGTCAGTAAGTGCTTTTTAAAGTGACGTCCTTTCCCTCTCACTGCAGGCGTACCCGAAAGGCAGCAGCAAGGAGAAGCGGCGCAGGGCAATAGCCGAGGCGCTGGTGAGGGAGGTCAGCGTGGTGCCTCCTTCTCGCCTCATGGGGCTGCTGGAACAAGTCGGTGTGAGTATACTGATCAATATCCCTCTCAATACTCGCTTTAATGACATGACAAGGGAAGCCACTTGGTCAATGTCCTCAGCACTCTTTGATAGTGAATCAGTATTCACTTCACATACTGTACCAATCAGAGCTTTTTAAGAGGGCTTGGCAACTATTTGTTACAGTTCCTTTGGGTGTGATACACTAATACATTTTAGAGTATATCCTCTTACATTCTTAACATGGAGTTTAGGTTGCACTGAAACAGCCCTATTTTAACACTAAGCTTGTGGCTGTCAAAACTTGCAGTGATTCCAAAAACGTCCTAAAGAAATACACCCCATGTATATTTTTGCTATTTTTGGTATTTAAACTGATAAGTGGTGCTGTTTCTCCAGGGGAAGGTTCCCACGTTAGTTATGCAGGTGCCAGTAAAACATTTGGAGGAGACAGAATTGTCTCGTCAGTCAGAACCTTTTTATACAAAACACTAATACTAAATAGTATTAATGATCTACTGTTGAGAGTGTTTTGGCTGTAGTCTACAACATATTATTGTACTAAATTATAAAGCTGCCATTGAAATTGCAACAGGACATCTACTGCCAATTTTAAATTTGAATTCTTATCAAGAAGCGATTAACTCTTTGCTTTTGGAGCTGTTCAAGTTGCAAACAACAACACTACATAAAAAAATAAAATCTGTTTGAATATCCAAGTTGGCTTTTCTTAGAATTCTTGATTTTGTTGAGATCTCAACATTGACGGAGTAAAATAACCACGACCAGATCACTTTATGTTTTCTGATGACTGTTCTTCATCCTTGTTCCACACAGACTATGAGACTAGAGCAGTCGCCGGGGCATCTCTCCCCCGACATGACCATCGACACGTCTGGCAACAAGGAGAGACATGTGGAGAAAGAGAGCTTTCCAACGCAGCTGTACCGACACATCAAGGTAGACCACCACAGGTTCGGATTAACATAGAACTGAAATGTCTTCTGCGTACTCATACATACTTTACTATATTCCATTCTACACTCTATATCAAAGTGTTTATGAATCTCTTTGTACATTTACAGTTTTGTCTGGTAATTGTGAGAGTTAGGGCAATAAATGACTTTTTGACGTGTATTTACAGTAAACTGTATCACCTTCTTCATTAACCCCACAACATATACACACACACACACACACACACACACACACACACACACACACACACACACACACTAATTGCTTTCCTCACCTGAAGGCACCCTGACTGTGCTTTCATCACTTGCATCCAGATGGAGCCGTCTGAGTTGCTTGTCCTTGTGTTTCTCTGGTTATAAGTGAGAAGGGTCAGCCCACACAAGTTTAGACTGCAGCATGGTGGAAAACTGAAAGACTCCCTGAGGTTGCCTGATATTCATTTGTGTTTTATTTTTGAGTGCGTCTGGATCACAGGTAGCAAAGCAAACATGTTTGGCGAGCATGTTTACAGTAAAAGTGTCGTTTTAACCCGCAGTTTGGACGACGGTCACATGTGGAGTGTGCCCGATTTTCTCCTGATGGCAAGTACTTAATCACTGGATTGGTGGACGGGTTCATTGAGGTCTGGAACTTCAACACTGGAAAAATTAGTAAGGTAAAAATGTTAATACCACAACACTTTAAAAACCTCTATTCTTTATACTTCTTATTTATTGTTTGAAGTATATGGATATTGCCTATTCTATTTTGTAGCGTGTTGTCTTTTTATATTGTTTGTATTTTTTTATTTTAACAATGTGTTAATGGTCTTGGTTGAAATGAGATTTTTACCTGGTTAAAATTGAAAAATACAATTATAGTAAGTATATATGAAGAAATAAGATGGACATCTCTTATTGTTCCATTAATTGGTTTGTCCCCTGTTCTCTGTGTGCATGTCTCTCTGTCTCTCTTTGTGTGTGTGTGTGTTTCATGGACAAATTAGGATTTAAAGTATCAGGCCCAAGATAGCTTCATGATGATGGATGATGCTGTGCTCTGCATGTGCTTCAGCCAGGACACAGATCTACTGGCAACTGGAGCTCAAAATGGCAAAATAAAGGTTGGATCCTATAATATTAACTTACAATACTGTCGGTTGATATTATTTTGTATTTTTGCATAAGCAACCCATCATTTAATGTTAAGTTTTGTTATCACTATACACTAAATATTTAGTGTATTCCTAATGTTATTGAAGCGGTGGTCTCATTACATCTGTGTGTGTTGTGGAAGGTGTGGAAGATCCAGAGTGGCTTGTGCCTGCGCAGATTTGAGCATGCCCACAACAAAGGTGTGACCTGTATGAGCTTCTCCAAAGACAGCAACCAGATCCTCAGCGCCTCCTTTAACCAGACCATCAGGTGGGATGTAACGCTAACATGCTTTCTTTGCACGGTGAGATTAAAGAAAGTCTTTAACAAGGAATAAGTCAAAATGTGTCTTATCAAATCGATCTATACATATAATGTATATAAATATTTTTTTAAAGGGAAGTATATACCTGAATTCACAAATGATGCACCAATAGTTTTAAAAGAGAAACAAAAAGACATGGTGGGAGTTTTGTTGTGGCAAAACTTTTCTTTCTAAACTTTTCTTTTCTTCCGTGGGAGGAAGTGAGAGCTCTCACTGACCTTAGACATGATTCACAAAAAGTTTCAAAGGCGCACACATGAATTTTTACATCCCACAGTGGATTAGCAAAACGTTGCCTCAACAGACCATATACATGATAACAGAAGTGGCAAGTAGAAAAGTAGATGGAAAAAGGATTTGGCAAATAATAAAAAATTCAAATACCACATTTTTCATTTCCCCTTCAAAACTTTTTTTTTTAAATTAATACATTAATATATTAATGTATTAATTTGTCAGTTTATTTCTCTTTCTAACCCTTTAATGGTTTCTCAACAGTTTCGTAGCGCATATTTTGACTTGTCATATATATTTTTCAAGAGGGTTTACTAAACAGAAGGATAAAGCATTTATGATGATACTTTTGCTGTAAATGGACATATAAACCATGTGTAAAGGCTCATATTTAAAGAAAATGTGTGGTCAGTTAGAAAAGATTAGTTTTTTTGTTAGTAAAAAAGGAACCATCATGAGCTGTATTATCAAATTGATAATTTTCCAAATTCTGCTATTTATTTAGGCATTGGCTAAGATATTTTTTGTTTTTCTTCTTTGTTCAGTTAACCAGTTGTTAAAGTTAACTGAATTGCTTTTTAAACCTTTAAAAATAAAAATAATTTGATGCAGATATCAGACATCAGCAGTCGATGCTTGGTATCAAATGTTGCCCACGACTCGTGCACCTGAATGTAAATATGCCTGTCTTTCGCGTGCTCTCTCTCTCAGAAACAAACAGACAGATAAACACACAAACACCCACTGAATCCTCTTCATAGTTGAGGTGTTGAATATCTATTTCTGACTCCTTGGGGGGGGGTGGGCTGAGCCTCATTGCTGTATTGGAAGCACATGTGCTGTGTGGGTGCAGCTGAGACCATGTGCTCAGGCACAAAGCTGCAACGTGTTCCTCCCTTTGCAATTCCACGAGCTGGCAGTCTAAATTGTTTACGTATGCTAAATCATCCTCCCTGAGACGAAGTGAATCAGTGAGCATTAGGCGTTTTGTCATGGTTTGGCTAATCTGCATCCAGTCACTCCACGGGAACTAAAAATAACTCATCGGCAAGCACAGCAACACGTTTTGTCTGCGTTTAAGAAAAATTGAGCTGAATTAAAATGGATTTGTTAATGAGTCAGATATACTGTTTTAGTTGATTATGTTTTTTTAAGTATTTTATTTTATGTCTATCAATTTCTGAACAATGTCATTTTCAGAATCCATGAACTGAGGTCAGGCAAGACACTAACGGAGTTAAATGGCCATTCATCGTTTGTGAATGATGCAGCTTTCACTCAAGATGGGCTTCACATCATCAGTGCCTCATCTGATGGCACAGTTAAGGTATAATGAGCAAATTATATGACTATAATTCATGTCTGTGCTGCATCTGTATTATTATGTAGCCAGGAAAGTGCTGTAATATAATGATATTTTTCAATCAGTGAATTTATTTCATGTGCATATTTTAGATTTGGAATACAAAATCCTGCGAATGTATCCACACTTTCAAATCTCTGTCCCGGACATCAGAACTCCCCGTCAACAATGTGATTCCTCTTCCCCAAAATCCAGAGCACTTTGTGATTTGTAACCACTCAAACACAGTGGTCATCATGAACATGCACGGTCAGGTGAGAGCTCTCTGACTCATAATCTGTTCACTATCAATATTAAAATCTAATGAACAACAGGTACTTTTATATTAAGATTGACTGTATTGACGATACTAGAAGTATCGCAATGCTAGCAAAATGCTAATGTCAGCATGCTAACATGCTCACAGCAACAATGTTGTATTAGCATGGTAACTTTAGCTAATTAGCATTAAAAACTAAGTAGACAGCTGAAGCTGGTAAAGATGTCATTAGTTTTGCAGTTATTGGGTCATAAACCAAAGTATTGGACAAATTAAACATTTGACCTGATGATGTCGCTGGAGGAAAATTTAAGGGATCACCAAAGTGATTACAGCATATCCTGAGAGGAACATGGACATTAGTACCAACTTTCATGGCAATACATTCAAAGTTGTCACAACATTTCACACAAATCTTAAAATTGCAACCTCAGGGTGCACTAGGGAAAGGGGTTCAGCAAAGTCTAGGGGATTTGTCCTTTGGGGACCATGAATATGTGTATAAAATACCATGGCAATCCATCCAATAGCTGTTGAGATCAAAATAACTTGTCTGGACCAAATAACCAACAGACTGACCAACAGTTGCTATCCGACACCGCTAGCATGGCTAATTAAAAGTGAATGCAACATTTGGAATGCAAAAATTATTGTCTTTATTTTTTATGTATTAGTATTTTAGTTACACTAATACCCACATAATACCTGGACATCTTAGAAGATTAGGCTACATATCCTCTCTGTTTCCTCCTCAGGTCGTGAAGAGCTTCAGCTCAGACAGAAAAGAAGGAGCTGACTTTGTGTGTTGCACCCTGTCACCCCGTGGCGAGTGGATTTACTGTGTGGGAGAAGACTTTGTGCTTTACTGCTTCAACTATACAACAGGAAAGCTGCACAAAACGCTGACCGTAAGCTCTGCTGCTGATATTCACTCATTATCAAAGTCTGTGAGAGGAGGCAGCTCATCCACACTCATGGACTGCCAGTGTTTGTTAACTAGTTGTTTTTGCCTCATTTATACTCTTTACTATGGCACTGCTGCTGTGTAGCAATCCTACTAACAAGGAAACAGTAAGGCTGATGGGAAACGGAGAGTGATCTGTGTTCCTCTGCATTCACAGGTTCACGAAAAAGATGTAATTGGCATCGCTCACCACCCACATGAGAATCTGATTGCCACATACAGCGAGGATGGCCTCCTACGGCTGTGGAAACCTTAAACTGTCCCCTGCATTGTAATATGGAGAACCCAGAGAGCGTTACACATGGTTATAAAGTGATTCATTCGTTTCTGTGTTGTAAAAGAAATGGATTGAGAAAACACTTTACAAATGAATTCATTAGCAAATCTAATTAAATAATTGAGATAACTTTTTTTTGTAGCACTTTAAGGACTTTTTGTAAAAGTTGGCTCAAAGCCAGAGGTTCCAAATAAAATTTTTATCTTGGAAATAACAGTTTAGAAAACAATAAATTCCTTGGACACAAGTTGGTAAATTAGGAAAAGAAGCTTTTCAATCTCTTTTAAAAATTTAAAGATAAAGCCATCAATATTCTATAATTTCTTATTTTTAATGAATCTCGCAAAAATACATCTATACATG
>JAVQJD010020853.1:0-17849 GCA_036023655.1 Nannoperca australis
CAGTACGTGGGCGGAGCCAGGCAGTCATTGTTTACCTACATATGATTGGTCACAGCCTTTTACCATCGGACGCTGGCTTCACATCGGCTCAGTGCAAAAGAAAGGAGCAAGATAGATGGTTGCTTTCAGGGTTTGTACAATGTCTTGAAATGTTTTTTTAAAATGTCAATGTTAGGAATATGCCTGAATTGAAACATAATCTGGTGTTTCATTATATACACCAGATTCTCCTCGCGCTCCTCGCGAGCATGTAATTTGCGCGCGCGCTTTATGGCAGCGATATTCCGCCATAGCCTAACAATACAATAAAAGCATCTGCTGATATGCAGCAAGCACAACCTGTATTTGCAGCACTATGAATAGAAAGTCAAGCGATATAAAAGTACCATTGTTGAGGATGTTGATGATGTGGTAAGAAAGTGTGAAGGAAAATATGATCTCTCCTTCCCCTCCTACACTCAGCCAGTGCAGTGTTTGTTTTCACACCTAAACAGTGTTTTTAGATGTGTACATACAACAATATTTTCTTTGAAACCAAATAGGAGCTCAGAGGGGCTCTCAATGTTGCTATGACATTTCATCTTATAGTCATGCCAATGTATTTACTTTGACAGGTCAGTTCACCCAAATTATAAATGAACATGTTCTGTCTGTATTTTATGTGCAGAGTTTATCCACCTCTGACGGTGTGTCCCTGTCATGCTTATCTTACTGTAGTTTAACAGTTCTCATAAGGACTATTTCCTCTGTAAAACATTGTTCCAATATCCAAGATATCCCCTTCTGAAGCAGAAATCTCAGAGACATTCCATAAAACCAAAAGTGGCCATGTAGTTTTTGTGTAGTTTGGGTGAACCAGCCCTTCAACTTTGTGCTGTTAGGACCTACATGAACATACCAACATTTGTATTCAACAGGTGACAGTAAAGTGTATCTAAAGTGCAAATGATGTATTTTCAAAATGTGCATAATTTAACAGTAATACATGGTTAGTACTCATTTTCAGTTCATATTGTTACTATTACTCACAAACACACACACCACTTGGCATCCCTTTTCTCTCTTTTTTACCTCGAGGTGTCCGTTCTAAGCATGTGAACACGGAGGTTTCCATCATGAGGAAACTGGTGCACCACAAGAACATCCTCCAGCTCCTGGACTGGAACACAACAGTTGGTGAGAGACATTTATACAGACAGTTATTACTCTACAGAAAAGAGAACCCGTTCTGAAACCTGTGCTCCTGCTGGAAAGAAAATAGATGAAGGTAGATGAAACCTTGGATATGTTCCTCCCTATAAGTCCCCCATCCTCTCTCTATGTTTTGATTTAGAGCCCTACCTTCTGATCATGGAGTATGTGAGCTACGGCACTCTGAAGACCTTCCTGCAGACCAACAGAGTCCAGCTGAGTGCAGACCCCGAGCTGCAGAGCCTCCTCACCATCGCCTCCTACCACATTGCTCTAGCCATGCAGCACCTGCGCTCCAAAATGGTAACAACATAACAGGCTATTATGAAGTACTCAGCTGTAGGTTGATGAAGAATGATTGAATATGTTCCCATTTATCTGTACTGGCTGAGCACACAGTCACACAGGATGCCTGCTAAGCAGTGTCTGTGTGGTCCTCCCTGCAGATTGTGCACTGTGACTTGGCTCTGAGGAACGTCATGGTCAATAAGTTTCCCTGGGAGGTGAAAGTAGCGGAGTTCGGCCTGGCCCGAGACTTAACGCGCATGACGAGCCGCCGCCGCAGCAGCCGCTGGAGAAACCCACGGGTAAGAGTAGCAACACGCACACACGCACACACACACGCACACCATAATAAATGTTCCTATTGTACAGGTGTTGATATTTCTGTTTTTCTACAAGGTCAAGTTGTCATGCCCTAACACCCTATTAATTTGCATGAGCATGATACCATCAGAACATTTGACTTTAAAAAGATTTTCCAGTCCTTTAGTTTTCATGTGTGCTACTAGCAAAAAATGTAGATAAAGGATCTTGTACCACTGAGGACACATTTAGTACCTTTTTGGTTACATGTGCCATTATCATATCAACCTTTAACACATGTAACATTTAGTAAAGATTTAAGAGTGAACTTGGTAAGTGCAAGTCCACATGCAGCTAACTGAAGATGTGTGTACTGTGTACTTTCCACTCTGACCACGCTCTCTCAATGTTACCTTTGTGAACCTGGTTTAAAACCATATGAACTTTTACTAAGGCTGTTATCAGCCCTTCTGCTACTATATTATTAGTAGAATATTACAATTTTAACTTGTGACATTACTGGATGACTAATTACACTGACAATAATATCTATATTCTATGTGTGTGTGTGTGTGTGTGTGTGTGTGTGTGTGTGTGTGTGTGGAGGTTGATTTAGCTACATCCTCTGCAACAGGAAAAAATAGTTTCAGAGATGTGGTCTTGATGTACAGAAAATCCAGCAGTAACGGTGTCATTGACCTGACACAGAGGTTGCTCATAATTTCCACTATTAGGTCATTAGTCAACTAAAATTAGATCAATTTATTACCGGTATCAATGCCACAATATACTGATGTCTCAAATTGTTTTTAAACACATCTTAATTTCTGTTGGTCTGTGATGTGAGTTTCACTTTAACGAGCTGGTCATCAGTTTTCAGTGTAACATATTTTCCATTGTCTGTAACGTGTGCAGCAGCGTGTGCCGCTGCGCTGGTACCCACCTGAGTACTTCAAGAACAACTATTACAGCTTCAAGGGAGACGTGTGGGCGTTTGGCATCGTGCTGTGGGAGATGCACACATTTGGTAAGTTAGTCGCTCAGGTAATAACAGTGATGACGCAGGGCACAAAATTATGAAATGAATAAGATTTGGCCAATAAAAGGTCAGCGCTTTGACTTCTGTGCCTCTTTGACTGTCTCTTAGTTGTAAATGAACAGATCCTTTATTTCAAGGCAGTATTGAATTCCTTACCACCCTAAAACAAAGTCCTTAGTCAGGGGAGAAATGAGGAACTGCTCAAATGACAAAGTACAGAATACTGGTCTATTTGTGAAACTCTGATATATGTGATCATTATCGTGGTGACTTGTTGAATCGATAAAAAAAGGGAGGTTGTTTTGTTTTACTTTGGAATCTCATATGTAACAACCGTCTTAAAAATATTGCATTTTCAGGTACTCTGCCGTACCCAAACCTGGAGGCATCCGAGGCAGTGGTGTACCACATCTGTATTGGTCATAAGAACACAAACCCTGAGGGCTGCAGACCGGAGATGTAAGTTATACAAAACATGTTTGTCTCATCTCAAGCAGTTGTTAGATAGATAGATAGATAGATACTTTATTAATCTCCAAGAGAAATTTACAGCACTGTATAGTTTATTTACACCAAAATCATTGAATTGATGTTTTTGCACTGTGACGTTAAATTAAGTGTGAGTGCAGGGAGGCTGAAGATTAAGGCTTAAGGATAACTGTACATTGTCTTGCACAGCCAGGATGTGAGCCTTTGAGAGACCTCTGTGATATTAAAGGCAGATCTCATGACTGGTCAACACCAGATTGTGACTAAAACATTATTGAGTCTAAATGTGGTCTCTGACTCTGAATATTATTATTATTACATTAGCACTTTACAATTATTCTTTTTATGTGTTTTAAACTCCATAGACTTCATATCATGCGAGACTGTTGGCTGGAGCCGTACACGCTCAGGCCCTCCTTCACAGACATTGTCCACATGCTGGAGAACATCATTGAAACCGATGCGGTAAGGAGCAGCTGGCTACCCCATCTTTCAAATAGTTTATTTTTAATTAATGATCTTTCAAAGGTTATGCCATTGATTCTTCACCTTTTCTATCCTGTCCTTTATAATTGTTAAAAATGAACAGAACAAACATCACATGGCCATAATGGTGCCAAAAATAGTCTCAACCTTATTTACCTTAAATCAGGATTAAAATCATTTGATTTTAATCTAGCATGCAGAGCCATATGACTTTACATACTTGATTAAAGTCATGTTATGTATTTTCTGGAAGTTCATTATTTTAAAACTGTATCTGTAGTCACGCTCATTGCTGTGATGATTCTATTGAAATGTCAATCAAAACATTTTTTTCAAGGGAAGACCCACCAGACAACTTTTTATGAAGTGCTCATATTTTACGTCACAGTTTTGTTACTGCAGGTGGACAGACATAAAAATGTCCTTGTTGATATATATACATGCTTTTTTTTATCTTCTTTTTGTGCAGGATTATGTGGATGTCGACAGGCCGCTTTTGGTGAAAGATGAAGCTCAATATCATGAAGCTAAATGTCTACAAGCAGACAGCTTGGAAGATTAAAATCTCATCTAAAGGAATTCATCAGGGCCTCAGATCAAGCAGTTTTCTGAACAGTTATTTGCATTTAAAACAATACATGACTTTTTAGGCTACATTTATTTGCTTAGGGGCAGCCTTTCAGTGATGTCTGAAAAATAGCAACTGTAAGATGATCACACACAAACAGAGAGCAATAATAAATACAGCTGCAAAGTAGTGCAATGTCACAAACGTACTTATATGTTCTTGTTTGGCACTGTAAACATGTTATGTTCTATGTTTCAACTTTAGCTTTGGTTTTCTTTAGTTTTTGTCCATCCTGTTTTGATATATGTGCATTATCTGCTTTTCACTAGAATGCTGTAGAACAGCACAAAAGCCCCATACATGTTTACTTGTTTCCTAATAAAAAAATGTCATTACTTACTACTTTATTTCAAGTTTTAGTTTTATTAGTTTTTATAAATTATAAAATTTGTTTAATAAAAATGTTTTTTCCCCCTTAAAACTTTAATAAACCAAGAAGATATTGAAAGCACATTATAGATGTTATGTGTTATCAGAAGAACAGAAAATACAGTTCAGTATTATATAAAAATGTATGCATAGCAACAAATACATAAACAGATAATAGTGAGAAGAAGTTACTAAATAAATATCACACAAAAACTGTGCACGATTACACTGGAAGTTCCCGCCACGTAATATGTGTATGAGGGTAATTCCGACACTTTCGAGGAGCACCTGAAGCAGCATGTCCAATACCTTTGCCTGCTGGAACCTTCTCCTATGGGATGAACGATGCGTTCAGGAACGCCCCCGTCTTCCTCTGTGAGCCAATGGGATTCATCCTGTGAACACGCGTTTATGCGACACAGTTTCCTATCAGTCGCGCGCTGACTAAGTTAGAGATCATGGCTATCCGTGTATTAGAAATCATCTTTTTCTTCTATTTTGCCTCTCACATTCCTATCTCATTATTTATTGATTTTCAAGCTCTTCTACCCGGACATGTGTATCCTCAGCCGGTAAGTGTCAGAGCTGGACAAAGTAGAGACCACGTTAGCCTACAATACAAGTTCCAATCAGCTGTTTTTGTTGGAATAAGACAGCTCACGCATTGAATACTTCTTTCCACCAGCTGAAAGACCTTCTGGGGTGGTATGCAGAGGAGTTCAAAGACCCCATGGTGCTGGATCCCCCACAGTGGTTCAAGTCTTTTATTTTCTGCGAGGCTGTGTTTCAAACGCCTTTCTTTCCCGTTGCAGCGTATGCTTTCTTAAAAGGTCAGTTGACACAAAGTGTGCTTGTGTACAATCTGTGTAGGATCCGTTGTTGAATTCGGCATATCTTTCTCAAAATAATGAAATATAGTATCCACCTTTACGTCGGCTATTGGTTCACAGTTGCTCGTCTGCACGGTGTCTATTGGAGGTTCTGAGCAGGTCTTTAGAAAAGATGCTTTTATTCGTTGACAGTGTCTTATTGAACCACGGTGAAATGTCATGTTTTGGGAGGACTTGAACCGTTTAACGAGTCAGCATCAACCAGTTTTACTAACTGAGTTGCACCGCGTTTTTCAGACAGAAGCCAGCTCAAACCTGACCTCTGCTGGGTTCTTGCTATATAAACACAAGAAAACGACCCAATTAAGGAGGATCGAGTATGTAAACGAAATGCCAATTCATTTGTGTGTAAATATAACTAAATCTATATTTTTATATTACTTTTATTGGTTGAGATTTCTGCCGCCATCGCAAATAAATTGATGTGAATGGAACTTCATGTACACTGCTTTTACAAATTGCATTTAAAAACGCAATGGCAACATCCCTTTCAAGAAACATTATCCATCTTACTGTGGATAATACAAAGACTTACCTCTCAGGAGTTGTGTGGAACTACTTTAGCCCGGTTTGATCACTCACTGTGTTTCCTGTCCTTCAGGTGGCTGTAAGTGGATCAGGACTCCTGCCATTGTGTATTCCACACATGTGGCCACCACGCTGGTCCCGATCCTGGCGCACATACTCTTCTATCAGTTCCCTATGAAACCCCACCCCAGTCCGCAGACCCTGCAGGAGCGCTTGATGCTGGTCTCCATATATGTGCCATACCTGCTGGTGCCCATGCTGCTGCTCCTCACCATGCTGCTGTCCTCCACGTACAACTCCACCTCCAAGTCTGGGCACAGGGCAGCCAAAGCCAAGAAGAAGAACTAATTCATAGCCAGACTACAGCTATCTATTTCACTTTGATTTAAGGAAAAGTCTTTCTACATCTCTGAAGGTGCCATTTGTGCCTGGTCTACGTCTACGAACCAGAATGAGCACTTTTAAAAGTAAACGCTTGTTTGTCGAACATGTTTTGTGTTTTTATAAGCACCAAGTGTGTGGGTCTTTTTAAAACAAATGAGCAGAGACAGGGGGGAAGTAACAAGTCTATGTGGGACTGAACAGTACGTTCTGCAACAGGACACTGTACTCTCTCCCCAGTCAAGAGGTCACCCCACAGTCAATCACCACCCGTATGGAGCTCAGCGCTCCTCTGGGCACACTGTATCCATACTATATAGCTAAGCTCAGCACCAACACCATTATAAAGTCTGCTGATGGTAGGAGTGCGACTGATCTCTGACAGAGATGAGTCATCTCGCAGGGAGGACGGGGGAACAACTTGTAGCTGGATGTTCTAACATCAACCTGTTGCTGAATGTCAAGAAAACAAAAGAACTCACTGTTGACTTCAGAAAACAGCACAATGTGAGCGGCAGAGCTGTTGAAAGGCACCAGCTTTAAGTTCCTGAACACACACACACACACACACACACATATTACTGAGGACCTGAAATGGTCTCTTACCCTTAGTAAGTAAGTCACAGCAGTGTTGGATATAGGTCAAGCTTCTACAGATGAAATGCACGAGGTGCCCACACAGGCTGAGATCCACTGACGTTTAGTCCCTAATATGGGTCAAGCTCCAAGAGCACTGGATCCTGCATTTCCCATAATGCAACTCAATAGCTTTGTGAAATAGACCATCCCTGCTTGGTAAACATCCATGTCTTTTAAAGCCTGTAATATAACAGACTTCCTATCAAAGGTTTTTTTGTTCAAAGAATGTACAACCAACCGATCTGTTTTCACCAGACTTCAGGAGTGTGAACTGCCTTCACACTCCAAGGCACTCTTCTCATTTGCACATCATTATTGCATTTAATACGGTTGTTTGTTCTATATACACTTCAATACACAGAGGTACCATTATTTGTACACCTGTACAATCTAATACGATTCAATACAACAGTTCTGCAATAAATTGACAGCTCAACAGCCCCAGTTCATCTAGTCTCTCGCTCTTATTCATGTTTTAACATGTGCTCACAAATTAATAAACCCCAATATCAATTTTAGTGTGCCGTTGTTTTAAGCAATCACAAAAACACTGGCTTATGAGAGGAGGTAATAAAAAGAAGACCAAATAATGAAATTGAAAAATGCTAATTAATAAAACAAGTACGAACAGCAAGCTTGTAAACAAGACTTCTTGACTTAAATCAGTAAACTTGATCTCCTCTGTGGGTCCTGTTGGCAAAGCCTCATTCACCTTCGTTCCTCATAGACTTTGGAAGAAGAGCACAGGAGTAAAATTCATGGAGGCATACTGAGTCCTTTATACGACTGGGCTATCAAACCTCAATACAGTCTGTGTATCAACCAAATGTGTCTGCAGCACTGAGCATCGAAACGTTTCAGGTAGCACAAGTTGTTATTGAATGCTTTGTCAGATTTCTAGTCATCTTTGATCAGATATTTTCTGATTTATAAGGCTGAGATACTCTGACTTTTAGTCCCTAATATGGGTCAAGCCTGCATTTCCCATGATGCAACTCAATGGCTTTGTGAATTAAACCCATCCTGTCAGGTAAACACCCATGTCGTTCAAAGTCCATGCCCCCAGTTCATGTACAATCAGTCATATCAGTTCATTAACATAATGGTTACATCAGAGAATAGTAGAATAAAAAGATTCGTGTTTACTGATTCTTTGATCAGATATTTCCTCATTAATAAATTAGGAAACTTTCCCAACTGTAGGCAATATATGATAGAAGACGAGAATATTTTGATCAATTTTAAAATGGCGCAAAATATATATATTTTATATTCCCCAAGTAAGATATTGTATAGGCAGCCACATGAATACCAAGCCCTCACTTTTTGTTGGCTTGAAAGTAGTCAAATATATAAGAATATATTTGAGCATAAAACCTATAAAATACCCACCACAATATGTTAACTGGTTATGTTTTCAGCCACCAGAGGGTATCAAAGCTAAACAGAGTGTGTACACTATAGGCTACAGTAAGCAATACACGTGCTATGTTGTCATCACAGACCCACAAGCACAGAGTGTGCTTAAACTGTGTCAATTTATGTCCCCCTCACCAACTACTGGCGTCCCAGTAAGACAATTTGCACACATCTTTCAAATAATTCTCACCGTCCAAAAGTGCATATAGATAAAAAAAATAATGTTGTTAACGCACTAAAATAATCAGCTTAGTTCGTAAAGCCAAAAAAAAACACGGCTTTTTCAAGACGTCCTATGAGACCCAGTAGACGGACTAACTCTCGCAGCGGAAGGAAATGTCGATAGCCGGCTTCCGCGGAAGGATAGCCTATAAAGCAGGAACATGGCACTGGCTTCCAGTATTGTTTAAGTCAACGGGAGGACGGGAGCATCTGTGTCTGTTATGCCGTTACAGCGCTGTACCGCGATTAAAAATCGGTACCGTTTATGTAAACAGGTCAACGTACAGTAGCGTAACGTAGAAGTCATTTTGAACTGAATAACGACAGCTTCTACCAGTGCTAGTTAGCTATCCTGTTTGACTTGACGACGATGGAAACAACGAAGTGTTCTTTTATGTCACACGGATGAAATTAATGCTCGCTGGGAAACGTCAGTGATTTTCCACTGGAGAGAAATGTGTCTTGTGGACTCGGACGTCTTGTCGAAGAAGACTGATAACAAGGACTAACGCCTTCAGATAAACAACATCTCTGTGTTGACATTTTGTGTTGCATCCTTAAAGATTTTTATGCTAACAGTGACCGAAGACTAGCTCGCTGATGTTGGCTAGCTTTATATGTTGCTACAACTTGTGTATTTTAGATAGAAGCGGGTTAAAATCTTCCGTTTCACCAAACAAGGTAACACTATTTACATATTATTGTTAGCATATTTGCAGAGACCTGCTATGGGCAGCAGCTATGGCGCTAGGTGTAGCCACAGGCTTATGTCACTGTCAGGCTAACAGATAGCTTGCTGTCTGCAGCTGCTTTCAGTATTTGCCTGGTCATGTCCAGCAGGGTTGGCATCATGTAGACTGTCCCTCTGAACAGGTTAGGTGACTGGGGACGCGCAGTGTGTTAGTGAGCCTCCTTGGAGAGTAATGCAAAGCTGGATTGCAGCTATCCAACTGGGTCAAAGACTGACAGCTGGCACTGATACAGTTTAGCTCAGGATTGTTGCTAGCCATGCTCAAAGCCTGTTGTTCTGTCTGTTCTGTGTGATATTACAAACATCCCAACCTACTTAGGGGGCATGTAAGTGCACCATGTCCTGGCTGCATCACTTATTTATGCAATAAGGCACAGCAGAGCAGAGAGTTGTCATGAAATAAATCCGCAGTGCAAGAAGCAGCATCACCAGGACTCCAGGATTATTTTCTGAAGAGAAGAGCAACATTCATACCCACCAGTGCCCAGCATCAGCTGGACCAGCAGCCCATCACAATGGAGACGGTGGGAGATTTTGAGTACAGCAGAAAAGACCTGGTTGGACATGGAGCCTTTGCTGTGGTGTTCAAAGGAAGACACAGGAAGGTAAATAAATAGCCTGCCTGCTGCAGTGTTTTCTTCTCTTGCAGGAAAAAAGGGGGCAGCTTCATTTGAAAATCTGGGTCAGTCCCTGGCATTGCAGAATGCAGTTCTGCAGCAGGATTTGTGGGCTGTCACCTTTTTAGCTTTTGTTATGGGGAGGGGGTGGGGGTTTAATATTGCTGCTTTTAAGACTTACATCTAGATCTAGCCTGCCATACTGTACAGCTGTGCTGTGACTGGTCATTTCACTGTTGTTTCATCAACCTGCTGTTAGTTGGATAACTGCATTTATGCCGTTTGGTCCATTCATGAAACGGATGAGTCAGGCAGCAGTGAATGACTTGCTGACGTACTGAGGCAGGAGGGAGGATGGAGTGCAGTGTTTTTCCTTTTGCCTTTTTAAGGATATGAGCCATCCTTATGTAAGAGCTGCACAAGGTTCATAAATACTGAGGCACTGAGACCTATTAGAATATTAAGGTAATACTCAGACATTTAGGTAACTCGTTACATTTGACTGGGGTGTGGCTTTCTATCACAGACGGGTGCAGGAATGGTGGGTTTGTTTGTGTATGTGTGACAGAGATACAGGAGATGACATCATGTTGTCCCCATTGCTACTGGTGTGAAACAGATGGTCCTGAATTCCTCAGTGAAACCCACATTAGAGCCTCCCCACTCTTCCCGCCGTACCATGGGCAGAGCAGCTCCTAGCTCACAGCCTGGAAACGGACCTGAATGTAGCAAACAAAAACCCGGTCATCACTGGAAGCTATGCATGTGTGAGCACATCCATCCACAACTCACACGCCTCCTCCTTGTCGTGTTAAAACGTCCCTGGCATGTGATCAGTATGTTTACTGTTTAAGTCCTATCATCTGCATGCCATGTAGCCTATTTATAGGATTATTTCCACCTCCGAGCAGGAGAGCAGGAAGGCTACTTTCATGTAACAGACGTGATGGATTGCTTCATTGCTTTGGCAGTGTGGGGTCTTGCATATGGGCTCCTGTTGCTCTGTAATATCAAGTAATCATGCAAACGCTGATCATAAATAAGGCAGGGCAATCAGCGTAGTGGATTTAGCCTTTTTGACTTTGGTAGGTCATTTCGAATTACATCTATTTAACAACAAAAGCAAACAAGAGTCTTTAAGATGTAGTTTTGGGTCAAAATCCAATTACATTTACTTCCTGAAAGACTGCAAAACATGTACAACCTTGCAACAGAGACAAGTTGCAAAATGGCACAGCAGCCAGTATCAGCAGGGTCTGTTTCATTTTCCTAATCAAGAGTTTGAAAAGATGTACAGTAGGGCTACAACTAACAATTATTTTCATTGTCGATTAACCTGCTGATTTTATATACTGGATAAATTCATTAATGCTTTTTAGTATGTAAAACGTCAAGAAATAGTGACTAAAAGCTCCTCACAATTCCTCTGTGCCCAACGGTCCAAAACCCAAAGATATTCAGGTTACCACCATGTAAGACAGCAGCTGTTCCGATGGTGAAACATGTCAATAAAAACTATACGTTAACGGAAGTTAAACTTTCCGTTAATCATGTTGAGTGCTACTAAATATGAAGTACTATGTAACTGTATTGGTACTGGTGAGGTTGTGGAGAGTATGGGTTTTGTCAGAGAAGAGAGGAGGGGATAACAAACTTTACCCAACTCTTCAAGTTTCTCTGTCCTTGCATATCTGATTTTCTTCCTCTGCCTCGAAGTACACAACCAGCTATTTTCCACAGTCTGAAACTGTGATTGTCCCAAAAGAAATACATTTCTGTTGAGGCAGATTAAGAAGTCTTATGTAAAAACAAGGCTCTTTCTAAATGCTGATCAAGTTTATTACATCGGATAAACATGTGTGTGGATCTTGGATACATATGACCACACACAGATATTTACATTACAAGTTAAAGTTGGTGTACTTTTTTTCTGATATGTCCTGTGTCTTGTGTAATGTGAAGCCATCCTTTCACATGCACCCTTTGCCTAAATAAGATGTAAAGTTCAAACTCCTTTGGTGTCGCAGTCCTCTACCGTCTATCTCCTTCTTCTACCGTCTACTGCAGTACCTTTGGCCAGCGTCTGGTTGCAGTGTTGCTGACACTAATCTGTGTGTTGCTCACACTTCTATAATTGGCTGTGATTCATAAATGAGATCACGGGTTATTCTGGAAAATGACAGCGTGCTTCTTCTGTCTTTGCAGAAGGACTCTGAGCAGAGGTTAACTGCTTACTCTGCACTGCTCAGCTCCCCATTATGTGGTGCACTATACAGAGCCGTTACTTTGGTTTGATAGAACACCCTCACGCCACGCCCCGGCCCTACTCCTCCTCACCCCCCAGCATGAGGGGGCAGCGGGGTCATGTTTTCTTCTCTTTTTCTATGGGTGTAGTGTCAGCAGCTCAGGCACACTTGACTGGGCAAGCTGTCAGTGAGCTGGGGATGGAAGCAGCTCAGTTGGCAGTGTATTACACACACACACACACACACACACACACCCCGACTCATGTCACTCACATGCAGTCTTACTCTTGTGCTGGATTCGATGCCAGGCTCTAGGCACAGTGCACCCGCAGACCAAGAACATCTACTTTTAACCTAGATTAATTTGGAACGCATGCCTGTTCGCTTCCTGTTTGTCCATACTGTCTGTGTTTTTTTCAAGGGCATAGTAACAGCCTCTCCTGGGTTTACTGCTGTGTCCTTAGTTGGGTGTTTGCGTGCACATGTCCTGAGAGCCCATGAGCTCTCACGTGATCTACAAAAGTCTTTTTATACCTGCTTCAGGAGCTCATCTGGAAACATTATCTCAGCCCAGGGAAAATATAGATCCTCTCTCCTCTCGCTCAGCTTTTAGTGCAAGTAGGCTCCCGTTCTAGCTGTCATCTGAGCGCCTCGTCATTCAGCGTGTCATTCAGAGCAGTAGTCTAGCCTAGCTGTCAGAAACCCAAGTAACCTGGTGTTATTGGGACGGCTAAAATTCCCTCCGTCTTTCTACCCAGCTCTCAGACAGTGATGCTGACACTGTAATTTAGGCCAGCGGCAGGCCTGGCTTTTAACACACACACACACACACACACGCATATATTGCAGCCTATATTTTGTGTTTAAGTGTCACAGTGTTTCAAGTGTTTCAAAAAGATTTCAAGTACCACTGCAGTACGGCTGGGTAATATGGTTCAAATCCAATATCATGATATTGTGTATATCACAGCAGGCAAATATTTGCAAGACAACATGTAGAATAAGTGTAATACAGCTAAATACAACCTCCAGTGACTCTTTTTGATAGTTTTGGACTTGGAGTCATTCAACAGCATATTGGAAAATGAAAAGATGATCATCAGGAAACTCCCTAAAAGATAATTTTAAATTATCACCCAGCCCTACATTGCAGGAAAGAGTGACAACAGAAAATGTTATCTATATTTATATTTGTATTCTATTTATCTATATTTTATTGTCGGTTTTAATGTCATTCATTTGGTTTGAACAATTGCTGAAGAGAAATCCAAAAATCCATACATGGCAGAGATAAAACATTTGCTTCTTATAGTTTATAGAGTCCAAAATACAATACAGCCACTAGATATATGATGACTAAGAACTGGAACTAACATGGATAAGTCAGCAATTATTTTGATAATGAACTTTTCTCTTCATTCAGCTCCTCTAATGAGAGCATCAGCTGCTTTTCTTTGTTTTCGTAGTGTCTTATTAATAAACCTTTGGCTTTTGCATTGTTGGTCAGACAAAACAAGCAATGTGGCCATGTGACTTTGGGCCCCGGGAAATGGCGATGGGCAGTTTTCATTAATAACAGACATGTTGAAAGAATTATGTGTTTATTTCATCGAGAAAATAATCAAATTAAGTGAAAATGAAAATAATCATTGCAGCCATGTTTTCCACAGTGGTGGGCCGCCTGCCTCATCTGGAACAAAGACCAGAAGAACATAGCATTTTTATTTAAATAATTAAACTTAAGGGAAAAGGAGCCAATGTCATATTCCACACACCAAACGCCATGTATTGGGAGTGTAACTCTTGGACTGCCTCCTACTACATACATTGATCACAAGCTGCCATCTTAAGAAGACATAGTGGCTGAAACAAAGATTGTAATTAGACTGTATAGAGTAATAATATTGTAATGATTTGGTTCATAACGTACTGAATCAAAACAGGCTGTGTGCCAAACTGAATCTCGTACACGTACAAAGTGAACATGTAAAATCATCAAATAGTGGGAGAAACCCATCTTTGATACTAGTTCAGTTTTACAGGAACATTGGAATTAAGTCATTGTTTCCTCTTCATCTTGCCCTCTGTGTTCCGCAGAAGACCGATTGGGAGGTGGCCATCAAGAGCATTAATAAGAAGAACCTGTCCAAGTCCCAGATCCTTCTTGGCAAGGAAATCAAAATCCTGAAGGTAAGCATGACCCTTAATTGCCTCTCACTTATCTCCTCAGCGTACTTGAAGAATAATCTAACATTGACCTGGCTTGTGTGCGTGTGCACCTTTGACAGAAAGGACAGATATCTGTGAAAGTGATTCCATTAGCTGATGTCGCCAATTATACCTCCTGCCAATGCATCTTGTTTTTCTGCTCTGTTTTTACTCAGGAGCTGCAGCATGAAAACATTGTGGCACTTTACGACGTCCAGGTACATTTCCTTTTTTTAATCTTTTCTACATGAAATTGAACAAGGTTTAGTGGAGAACTAAATGATCAGTAGCTTTTAGTATTTATCTCTATTGAGTGTTGTCTGCTCTGTGCTTTTGTTAGTGGCAGACAGGCAGGTATGTTTAAGACAGGTATGTGTCTGCCCCAGGATCTATGGAGCAAATGTTAGAAAAACTTAAATCTAGTTAAATGAATCTACATCCACAGATCTCCTGAGGTTGTCAAGAGGATCAATGTTGCTATTGGCTAGTATAGGCTAGCAGTAAATCTTATAGTTTACTGCTGAGTAAGGTAGTAAAGCCTCTCTCGACACTGCTGGCTGATTCAGAGCCATCCTGTTGCAGTGGTTCAATCCCATCCGTCCCATTGTCAGGTTTAAGCTATATAGCCTCTACAAAGTCAGGCTGAGCACAGCTACCAGTACAAACCGGACAATGCAGGGTTTGAGCCAGAATGTGTGAGTGTTGACCCCCTTTAAAACATAAAACCACCTCCCTGCGCCCAGTTGCACCCCATACAATCAAGGGCAGAATCAATGATGCTAGTAGGGATTTTTAGATGTAAGATTTATAAGCTTTTGTCGTGAGTGTAATAAAGTCCAGGACTGCTCAGGTGGACTTAGCGCGGGCATGCTTGCACTTGACTAATCATCTGATGGGTCATTGCTGCAACATTTTGTTTAGAACGGACCTTTTCCTGGTTATCTGGCATGTTTCTTATTTTTCCTGTGTGCGTGAATGCCCAATCACTAAGTTTTTTACATTCTTATCCTGATATTGAGACTGAGAATAGACTTGTTTCCGACGACGGACATTTCTCTTGAGTTAATTGATCAACTCCCGAGGGAGTTATAGACGCAGTCATTATGTGTAAAGTTGGTTAGTCGTACCTCTGCTTGATTACAGAATTGATTAGGCACGCCAGGATATCAAGTATATATTCTGTAATTCTTCTTTCTTTTCATAGATCTATTGTGTAGTAGTTAATTGCAGTAGTTTTCTCCTACGTTTCTCATGTGTTACTGCACTATTGAAATGTGACCAAGCCACACTGTCGGCGGATCTTTGATGTTGGTTGTATTTGAAGGCTGTTAATATGATTGTTAGTGGGCCATTAGTGCTGATATTGTTGCATTGTTGGTCAATTTATCAGCATCAGAGCCAATATTGCTTTCACTGTTAAGTCTAGTCAAATTGTGTGTAGTTATTGCTAACCTGAAGTATCTATATTCATTTCCACTGTGTTTCAGACCACACACCTGCCTTTAATTCATGCCATCATTGGGTCTGCGGTGCTGTATCAAGGACAAAGCAATCACTAAATAGTTAAAGCTCCATCCTGTCTTCTGTTCAGTGTGTTCTGACCTGTGTTGTCCGTAATATTATTTAACCAGTTATAAGCCCTATTTTTCAGTGAGGTAACCTGCTGCTTTGTGTGGTAAACAGGCATTCGGCCTGCGTCTGTACGTGCGGCAAAAGATATAGAAACATTATTTGGTGCCATTTTGATATTTAAGAAATTAGTAAATGTGAGGATGGGGACCTTGTGGCCACACTGGCTTTGGTTGCACAACTATGGAATAAATGAATCGGTTCCAAGAGGATACTTTTATTTCCAGTGCAGGGAGGGTATGGTTCTGAAAATGAATAAAGGAAGAATGTCTTTTGAACCCAATTCTTCCAAATGTATACGTTTACAATTCTAAATCTTTAAATCTTACAAACAAATCTGGTGAAACGGCTCATGCGACTTATCTGTGAGCGCACAAATGGGCTTTTGTACAGTCGCGACTGCATCTTTTTGCTGTTTGAAACCGCCAGCACGGTATGTTGTAGCTAAACAGTAGTTTACCATTATAACAAAAAGTTGATTACTGCATAGCAATCACCACTAAATATAATTCCACCTCTAACTGTGATGACTAGAACATCTGTTTGTATTCATCTGGAGGCATCTACAGAACAGAAGTCATTAAGTCTGAGGCAGATCATTGACCGTAGATAAACAGGTTATAATTTCTAACAAAAGGGCATCCATGTTATACAGTATTGCATAAGCCATGAACTCTAGTTCGAGTCTCTAGTAAGCACATAACACAGTGCCCATGTGACTAATGACCCACACTGCTTTGCAATAACGATGTTCAATCGATCTGTCCATTGTCTTGGGGTGTGGCATTTCAAAACTGTCCTTCCATGGTTCTTATGCAAGTTGGGAGTGCAGAGACGCTTCATGCACTTCTAAGAATAGATTTTACAAGAATACATCACCAGATAGAGCCTGTTTAATGTTCTTGGCCCAACTATGAAGCCTGTGGAAACTATAAAGTAATAAAGTAAAGACTCTGTGGAAAAGTGTGCATTGTGCTGAATATCTGAAAGGCCATACTGTCGGTAAACTGTCACATTTACAGTCCACTGGTTGATGCTTACATGTAAAATGAGCATGAACACAGCTTGAATCCACTTTGTCCTCTGGCTGGGAGCTTGGCATCCCATATTAGAGTCCCATATCGCATGTTCCTGACACATCCACCTTTAGACCCTGGAGGATAAAAGAAGTGTTTTAGAAATAAGTACTCACTGCTAGAGGCAGAAGATTGCGCTGTAAAAGCTTACTATCCTCTAGTATTTATCACTGATGATGTTTTTAGTAAGTGGTGGTGTTAGTTGTTCTACACACAGAGATGGCTTCCTGTCTGCCCTTATGGTTTACAGCCACAAAGCTGAAACAGATGTTTGTATTTGTACTTTTTCAAATAAAACTATTCAAAGAACAGGTCGCTTTTAATTGCTGCAATGAAAAGTAAATCATTGGATTAACATGGACATCTTCTGTCACAAAAGTCATATATATCAGACACACACACACACACACACACACACACACACACACACACACACACACACACACACACACACAC
>JAVQJD010020865.1:0-13094 GCA_036023655.1 Nannoperca australis
CATTTAGGCATTTAGCAGACGCTTTTATCCAAAGCGACTTCCAAAATAAGAGCTTTACATCAAGTGCATAGAACCATGATTGAAAACAACAAGACGTCTCATCAGACTTGTAAGGGCAATATTGTGAATGCAGTCAGTGTAATCCATACTGCCACCACTCCCAGTTTGCCTTTGTGTGTCTGCCTTAAGAACCTTTAGTCTTACCCTCAGAACCAGCACTCTGTAGAAGTGTGGGGTAGACTAAGAATGTCACCAATCTTAAAGTCCAAACAACAAAAAGAACGAGTTCAAATGTGGAAACTCTGGTTGCTCCTCAGGTGCGGTCGAGCCAATCAGCATCAGCGACAACGGTGACGGTACTCACACGGTCAACTACACTCCTGCCAACGACGGCCCGTACACGGTGTGTGTGAAGTATGCCGACCAGGAGGTCCCTCGCAGGTCAGGACCCAACATATTCATATCTCAACGAGTCCTGGTCTTACTGGTTTAGGTCTTACCTTCCGTCTCCTCTCAGTCCTTTTAAGATCAAGACGCTGCCGGCTCATGATGCCAGTAAAGTTCGAGCCAGTGGTCCAGGTCTCAATGCATCTGGAGTTTCAGCCAGTCTGCCGGTTGAGTTCACCATCGATGCCAGAGACGCCGGAGAAGGACTGCTCACTGTTCAAATACTGGTAAGCCACAGGTTCCTGTCCTGACTTAGACCAGATACTGCAGGTGATGAAAGAATAGGGTTCCACCTGAAAGGGTTCTTCTAAAAAAGCAGTTTTTCAACACTTGTTTTGGGTGGTTGGTGATAATTCGGGCCAATATTTGTACCCTGTGTTTAAAACCAGCATTTTCAGAGACTTTGCTGCTCTGCATTGCTCTTCTTCTTGTTCGGAGGTGGAACGTACATTACGTCTATTGAAATGTTGAAGTTAAACGTTAGACAAAGCTTGTATCGTCCCGGGCAGAAAGTAGACAACGACTCGCTGGATGTAGGGAAAGCTGTGAGTCACGAGTTTAAGAAGTGCTGAGTTCACAGACGAGGCTGTACATCATCATCACTTGTAGTGTGTTCAGGCACTAAGCTTTGCAATCACACAGGCTTCAAAGTGCTCACACGGAGTCATGGAGACTCTTCTCATGATCTTTCTCTTTTAAACCCTCATGGATCTCTCCATGTGACTTCCTGCTCCACCATCGGGGGCTTGTTGCTGGTGCTGCAGGGTCCGGATGGGTGCAGGCGCGAGGCCTCAGTGTTTGTGGAGGACTGGGGCAGGAGGGTGTGGGAGACACATATAGTAAAGAAAACCATCCCCTTCAGTATTCATAGGAGAGGCTGTGTAAGGCCGGCACTCTGTCCTCCGTCACCTTCCTCCCTCCGTCACCTCGTCTCATGTCCCCCCCCACCACCACCACCACACACACTTAAAACAGAATACAAATGTTATATATCGGAATACTTTGTGTCTGTCCATGTTTTATTGGGACACTGGTACTATTCAAGCACTACTTGAATGTTCTTGACACATGCAGTAAACTGCTGATACAGATCAATGAGCTAAAATCAATCTGCTGATAAATATCATTCAAACAAATCTGTGTGTCTTAACTGCAGATGTAAATAGAGTATAGTAGAAAACCTGGCTCCACCAGCCCCCCCACCCCCCCTGTGGTCCACATGTGAACTGACCTCCATTCAGTTTGTCTAATGAGCTAACAGACGGATGTGGTGTTTAGTTCTCCACTAACCCGAGTGCAGTAAACCTGCCCCCCCCCGTGCTGCATTACCTAGAGATAGATGCTGCGTGCTGAACAGGACACATGAGTACTGTGAACACCATTGGTCTCAAACCACCAGGAGCCATCCAGGACTGAGAAACCCTTTGTGATTGGGCTGTCAGACTGTCACACTCTCAGATACAGAGACTGATCCTGGACCAGGTCTTTCTATCAATGGCACACTGTAGGAGACCACTGATGGCCACTACTTCACTGTAGGATAGCTTTGTACAGTTGTGTACCTTAAACGCATCTACACAAACACACCGCCGACTTCCTGTCCGTGTGTCTTCAGGATCCGGAGGGAAAACCCAAGAAGGCGAACATCCGAGACAACAGAGACGGGACGTACACAGTGTCCTACGTACCGGACATGACGGGACGTTACACCATCACCATCAAGTACGGAGGAGACGAGATCCCGTACTCACCGTACCGCATCCACGCCCTGCCCACTGGAGATGCCAGCAAGTGTCTGGTCACAGGTCAGACCCACTCTTCTGGCAACCAATCAGATTTCGTCCCCTGAAACTGTCACTGATGCTCTTGTTGTTTTCCTACAGTGTCGATTGGAGGACACGGACTGGGTGAGTAAACTACTCTGGTCCCTGTTTTGATGAGTTTAAGAAGTTTTAGTGAGTGAAACTTTTATTCTACCAGGTACCAACTTAGAGATTGATGATATGAAGGAAGCTACTGTATCTCTGTAAGGGATTATTATGGTGGAACCTATCTATCCACTATCCAGACTATTACCGGGGAAAAAGCATGAAGTTACAGGAAAGGTTTGTAACTGGGATAAAGTTTAGCAGCTACTCAGTTGCCATGAACAGCATCCTGATCTGTCGTCCATCTTGTCAGGATCAGGTATCGGCCCAACCATCCAGATCGGAGAGGAGACGGTCATCACAGTGGATGCAAAGGCTGCTGGGAAAGGTAAAGTCACCTGTAAGGTGTCGACTCCTGACGGAGCGGAGCTGGACGTGGACGTGGTGGAGAACGCTGACGGGACGTTTGATATTTACTACACGGCTCCGGAGCCCGGGAAATACGTCATCACCATCCGGTTTGGAGGGGAAAACATTCCCAACAGCCCCTTCCACGTGGTGGTGAGTAACACCAGGGAAGACCAGTGGTTCCCGAGCTGCAGGCTGCAGGAACATTGAGTCTGTCTGTAACACAGGACCTGGTGAACGGTGGCAATGGGTCACTAGAAAACAATCGTTTAAAAGCTCACAACTCAAACCTGTTGGGAACCACTGGATCTGAGACCTGTCTGTGCATGGAGGTGTGTGTGTATGTGTTCCCTAAAGGTTGTACCTTGTTCCCTGTTAGGCGAGGAGCGATACTGTCCCAATAATAGAGGAACCATGTGACAAGCTTCAGTTACAGCAGCCCTACGCTCCCTATGTGGGCTTCTCCCCTCACTGGGTACACAGTATTATTATACACCTGCTATTTATCAGACCATCTTTCATACAAACTGTCCTCTTTACAGTCGCTGTCGTATCACTGCAGCAGTTCCAGGCCCACAGAGTCAATAACAACCCAGATTCACTTATAGATTTTGTTATTGGCTCAGCATGGGGCTGCATGTTTAATCTTTAATCTGCGTGTAAGAGACTGCATCATCAGCTTAGACTTGATGTTTGGTTTAACTGCTTTTAATCTAAATCTCAGTGCATCTGGTTCCTGAAGCTCTCTTTCAGCCTTTCTACTCTCCTGCTGGGCTTCCTCCTCCCTCTTCCTCTCTCTGGACGATATCCCAGAGTTCCCAGCATGGTGACACTAACGCCCCTCCCCTCTGGCTCTGGTTTAGGCCACCGATGATCCTGTCAGCCCCATGGATGGGATGGAGCCCATGCTCCGCCCCTTCAGTCTGGTCATTCCCTTCACTGTGCAGAAAGGAGAGATCACAGGTAAGAGCTCCGTCCGTTTACAAGAACCAGCCTTCAGTGTGTTCATCTGAGAGGGAGCTGGAGAGAGTAAGAAGGCATGCATGGCTTTATCTTTATTTATAATGAATGAATGAATGGATGATTTGTAAATAGTTGTGTCTGAGTGTGTGTGTACATGGTTGAATTAAGTAGGATTGCACTAATAGCATGGAGCAGATTAAAATTGCTATATCAAATTAAAATATTGTGTCTTGGTGGTGATTTCAACTTTTCATTGTGTTTTTCAGTTTAAGCTAAAAATAAAGTCTGAACTTCAAATATGTCAAAAATATTTAGCAAAAGAAAGGACACCAGTTAATATCGGTTTTAAGCTGCATAATGTTACCTACCTGTTTATATTAACTAGATATGTGGTAAAAATATTGATTTGTGAAGATTAGAGTTGTTAAATAGCT
Organism: Nannoperca australis; assembly: GCA_036023655.1. Lineage (NCBI taxonomy): Eukaryota > Metazoa > Chordata > Actinopteri > Centrarchiformes > Percichthyidae > Nannoperca > Nannoperca australis. The sequence goes on from JAVQJD010020865.1 coordinate 4,121, forward strand.
CAATATTATAGGAATAGGTTTGTCTGACTTGTTATATCCAGTCATTGTACCAACCAACGACATATTAGTCCGTCTCTCAGTCCTGTCTGACTGGCTCTCAGCTTCAAGTCCATTGGTTCCTACTTTTAATGAAAATATAGAATATCAACAGAATTACATATAGATTAGATAGATTACAGCCATGATGAGTTAACTTTTGTTTTTGTGTTTTGTCCTCCAGGTGAAGTGCGAATGCCGTCCGGTCGAAACGCCTGTCCTCACATCACTGACAACAAGGACGGCACCGTCACAGTAAAATACTCCCCGACAGAACGAGGCCTGCACGAGATGGACATCAAATATGATGGAAACCATATCCCAGGTAACACCCCAACACACACACTTTATACAGGCTCGGCTTTAGCAACAAGGATTAATTCAATCAGAGGTCTCAGTTTGTGGATGAATCAGACGTTGCCCTAAACCTTGGCTGCACTTTATCAAAGTGTCCTGTTCATAATATTCCTCTTGTGTTACAGGAAGTCCACTCCAGTTCTACGTTGATTCCATTAACAGTGGCCATGTGACAGCGTATGGCCCTGGTCTGAGTCACGGCACAGTGAACAGAGCGGCCACCTTTACTATTGTTACTAAAGACGCAGGAGAAGGTATCAGCACATACTGTGACTACGTTTCTATTACAGTTTCAATTTGCTGTTGATACAAACTCTTCCTCAATGTTTACATGTTGTCTTGATAAATCCAATAGTCCAAAGTCCAAAAGAAAGACTTCTGACAGTTGACGTACATGTTTCAGAGATAAACAAATAATTTCCAAAAAAGAAAAAGAAAAAAAGTTAAACTTAGTGTTTCTCTGCAGGTGGTCTGTCCCTGGCTGTTGAAGGTCCATCTAAAGCTGAGATCAGCTGTAAAGACAACAAAGACGGGACCTGTACTGTGTCCTACCTGCCCACTGCACCTGGAGACTACAACATCATCGTCAAGTTTGATGACAAACACATCGCCGGCAGCCCCTTCACTGCCAAGATCACTGGTACTACAATTCTGCATGCGTCTATGCAAGGTCATAGGGAGACAGACACACTCCTGGATGCCTTTGTTTCAGAGGATTTAATCATCATTTTTAAGTTCAAGGTTTTCCCCTTTAGCTAAGGGATGCACTAATCTGCCTTTTTGTCATTCTGCTCAATAACAAGCTTCTATATTATATATATATATATAGTTTATAGTTGTATTATTCAAGACTATAAAAGAATTACTTGAACCGAGTTCAGCCAGTTCTTACTTGTTTTGATGTGATTGATCTCCAGGCGATGACTCCATGAGAATGTCTCAGCTTAATGTCGGCACGGCAACTGATGTTTGCTTAAAAATCACGGAGACAGACCTGAGCAGTCTCTGTGCGACCATCAGAGCGCCGTCTGGAAACGAGGAGCCGTGTCTCCTGAAGAGGCTGCCCAACAGACACATCGGTCAGTTCCAGAGTGTTAGCCGAGGAAATGCTTCAGACTGCTTCTTTGAGTCAAGATCCACGACTTGGTAGCCTAAATGTTGTCTTTTTCACATCAATCAACAATCAGCAATGACTAACGTTAGCTGTCTGACATTCATAGGTAGCTAGCAGTAACATTAGCATAATGTTCTTGATGATAAGAAGGATTTCTCAGGGACTTGGATTTAATGTCTAAAACAATGACTTCATCCTAGGAAATTTAAATTTCTCCACCGCGAGACTTTCTGGATTTCTGATTCTGATACTTTTACCCCATTGAAGGAAATCTTCAGTACGTTTCAGTCAAAGTCAAGTCTCTAAACATCACTCTGACACATGACTAAACAATCCTATGAAAGAACAAAATGATCCTGATAATGTTCCTCCTTCCTGCAGGGATCTCGTTCACACCGAAGGAAGTAGGCGAACATGTGGTGAGCGTGAAGAAGAACGGGAAACATGTGACCAACAGCCCATTTAAGATCATGGTGGGTCAGTCGGAGATCGGAGACGCCAGTAAGGTGAAGGTTTATGGTCAGGGGCTGGTGGAGGGGCACACCTTCGAGGTGGCCGAGTTCATCGTGGACACCAGGAACGCAGGTAAGATCAACACCTGAACCTTTAGTTCACATCTTCTGCTGAATTAAAACATTAAAACAAGTCCATTTAGTAGTTGTTCTGAAACTGTGGATCAAATGCTTTGATGATGATGAGCTTAAAGTCTGCGATTGCCACCTCATGTTTTAACCTTGGAAATATCAGAAAAGAAAACAATCATAAACTCCTCTTTGCTGTCAGGTTACGGAGGTCTGGGTCTGTCCATCGAGGGTCCCAGTAAAGTGGACATTAACTGTGAGGACGTGGACGATGGGACGTGCAAAGTCACTTTCTGTCCAACCGAACCTGGAAACTACATCATCAATATCAAGTTTGCTGACCAACACGTCCCAGGTACAAACTGCTGCTAATATCACTCCTGATATAATATCTGTGTGTGTCAGACAAATGTTCAAGTAAAATGAAACCGTTGTGATATTTTGTGTGAACAGGAAGTCCGTTCACGGTGAAGGTGTTTGGTGAGGGCAGGATGAAGGAAAGCATCACCAGGAAGCGTCAGGCTCCCTCCATCGCTACTGTGGGCAGCACCTGTGACCTCAACCTCAAAATACCAGGTAAGCTGTGACATCACTGTCTTCTCCAGCTGTTTCCACCTGTCCTCTCTGCCTCCTCCTCTTCACCTCCTCTTTGTCCCTCGTTGTCCTCCTTCCTCCCTGCTCCTCCCTGCTGGTTTCATCAGGGAACTGGTTTCACATGGTCTCGGCTCAGGAGCGCCTGACCCGGACCTTCACCCGCAGCAGTCACACCTACACCCGGACCGAGCGGACGGAGATCAGCAAGACTCGAGCAGGAGAGACGAAGAGGGAGGTCCGTGTGGAGGAGAGCACTCAGGTGGGAGGAGAGCCGTTCAGAGACGTGTTCGGAGACTTCCTGGGTCGAGAGAGTCTCGGCGGATTCAACGGCGTGCCGGCCGGCAGCCGCCCGCCGCTGCAGGACGGTGTGTGTGTGGACGAGTGTGTGTTCAAACTGTTTCTAACTTTATTGATCCTGATGCAGGTCTTAGTGTGTGTGCATGTGTCTGAACCCCACTGTTCTAATGAACTAATGTTAAATAACTGGATTCTGCTTGTAAATGTTTAAGATGGATTACTGTTACGCACTGAAGGTGTCTATAGTGTCAACATTTTGAATTTAAGTACATTTCTTGAATCACATAAACTTCCCACTTGCTAGAGAATCTGAAAATGTCCATTTTTCATCAGTGTTTTAATGTTGGATTGACTAATTGATATACTGTTTATAAAACATCTGTCTTAACTGTTGACTGTTAATTATTCATTCACTGTTATACAAGAGTTAAATATCTGTAGTAATTTAACTAAGGCAATAACTCAAAAACACATTTATATCTGATCCCACAGTATTTATTTTAGCTTTAGTTGTGTGTCTGGTTTTGGTGACTATATTTTGGGTAAGGGTGGGTTTAGGTTTCTGGGGTTAGGGTACCACTTTGGGGTTGAGGTTATATTTTTTTTTGTTTTGTTTTAGCTTGTTTATGTTCACACTGCAAGTGAAAGTGTCCCAAATATATTTTTATTTTATTTTTGATGAGGTTTATGGTGTGTAGAAACCACCTGGTGGAGACATCAGATAATTTTTTATAATTTGTAATTCATTTTCATTTTAGCTCATGACTGCTCAGGATGGACTACCAAACCAAATACAAACCTAACTGCTCTCTAACTGTTTGGTTCTAGAAGCTTTGGAGTGAAAAAATGTCCACTAACAAGAAAAGTTGATGAAGTCTGATTAATGAGATATTTATGCTTTCTTGGTGCATGTTCTGTAACCACTCAGACTCTTTAGACCTCAGCAGATTCCAGCAGAACAAATGACCTGATCCATGTCCCTCTTTCCCTCCACCTTCCTCCTCCTCCTCCCTCTCAGGTGAGGCAGGTAACCAGGAGATGACCGCTCAGGTGACAAGTCCTGGAGGAAAGACAGAGGACGCAGAGATCATTAAAGGAGAGGACAGCACCTACAGTGTCCGCTTCATCCCTCAGGAGATGGGAGCTCACACTGTTAACGTTAAGTATCGGGGCCAACACGTCCCCGGTAGCCCCTTCCAGTTCACTGTGGGACCCCTAGGAGAGGGAGGGGCCCACAAGGTCCGAGCAGGAGGAACCGGGCTGGACCGGGGAGTGGCAGGGATCCCAGGTGGGCTGAAAATGGCATTACTCTTCTGTTTATTTCTCTTTGTTGGCTTTTTTATTGGCTTTGTTCCTTCAAGGTGAACCTTTTTTTATCATAGTCGACACGTTTAGGTGATTCTTCTTTTTGTCATATATACCTCAGATCTCTCTTTTTTTTTTAAGTATACACTCCCTGATTTTGTTTTGCAACACCCTAAAATCTCTGATTTCCCTCATTGTTTACTATCATGTCATGTGTTTGCTGTTTTTAAGCTGAGTTCAGTATCTGGACCCGAGAGGCCGGAGCTGGAGGTCTGTCCATCGCTGTGGAGGGACCGAGCAAGGCAGAGATCACCTTTGAAGACAGGAAGGACGGATCTTGTGGGGTGGCCTATGTAGTTCAGGAGCCTGGTGAGACTCTCGAGCAGAGTTGACCCCTAACATAGACATTAATGGAAAGAAATTTGGATTCCTGCATCCTCTGCAAGCTTTTCTGTAAAAGTAGTTGCAAGTTTGGTGTGAACATTATATGTGAAGTGCCACAGGGTTCAATTCTGGGCCTACCACTTTTCACAGTTAAGTTATTGCTAAGGTTTATCTATAAGCACATTTTTTATGTTCATCAATATGCAGATGACACTCAACTTTATGTATCTATTGATCCTAATTTACTGCTGTGAAAACTGAACCTTTGACGTCTGTAAGGGACCTTCAACTAAATCAGGACAAAACAGAGATCCCACTTGTTTGTGCATTAATTTTGACAGCTTTTTAACAGAGCTGTCATTAAGACAGGCAAGAAGATTAGTTAAGAGTTTGTTGTCTAACATGTATATATAAGACAATAGCTGGCCAATAATGGACCCCTAGGGAACACCACAGTTATATTTAGCTACAGAAGAGCAGGGTACTTGTGTTAGAGACGTATGAATGTGACATGATAATTATGTAAAAAGCTATTATATTCTCAGGTGGACCTTTGCTGTTGTTGCTTCTCTCCAGGTGACTATGAGGTTTCCATTAAGTTCAACGATGAGCACATCCCAGACTCACCGTTCATCGTCCCCATCGCCACTCTCTCTGATGACGCTCGGCGCCTAACCATCACCAGCCTGCAGGTGAGAACACATCTTTAACACACATCTTCAATATGTTCTATAAACAAGTTTCTACAGAGTTAAACCTTCTGATGTGTCATCTGCTATATTAAAGGTGACATTTTGATTTGATGTGAATAAGCTGTTCTATACTGAGACGGTGCATTTCTGTCTTCATATGTGTGTAAATGCATCTCTGCTACCTTTCTGTTTTAACTATGTATATTTTTGACAATAAAAGCTTTACTTTTGCACGAATGAAAACAGATGTTTACAAAGCATCACAAAGTCACTTTGTCATTGACAATATTTCTATATTAGGAGATGGCACTGAAAGTTGGGCAGGAGGCCTCCTTTGCTGTGCAACTGAACGGAGCCAGAGGACTGATCGATGCTAAGATCCACACACCATCAGGAGCCATAGAGGAGTGCTACATCACTGAGCTGGACAGCGGTAAGATCAAAGCTTCATCATTCAAAACACAACAGTAAAGTATTGAGTTTGTTAAAGGAAAAGAGAATTAACGTTTTACGTGGTGCACCACAAGGCTCACATGTGGGTCCACTAGTTTTATATACATTACCTCTGCATGTCATCAGCCATGAGCACAAGAATAATGTCCATCAGACATGACAGATGACACCCATCTCTATGTGGCTGTTGATTCTGCTGTATAAAACAATTACAGGTGAAAAAACAGGGATCCTGTGTACAGAGTAATTAACTTAACACTTAGTTACACTTAACTTTGACTGCAACAACAATTTAAACACATTACACTGAAGGCCAAACATTTGGCCATTAGAGACATAGACAGAACCAATGATGAGTGTAATTTGTGATTCATGTGTTTCCACAGACCAGCACGCTATCAGGTTCATCCCGAGGGAAAATGGAGTTCATTCTATTGACGTTCGTTTCAATGGCAGCCATGTTCCCGGCAGTCCCTTCAAGATCCGAGTGGGAGAACCAGGACAGGTCGGAGATCCCGGCATGGTGTCTGCTTTCGGACAGGGACTTGAGGGAGGAGTCACAGGTAAACATAATTAATTTTAAGCCCTTAATGAAAAAAAACTGGTATATTTTAACGGGTTTTGGTCGTGTGTGTCCTCCTTCAGGTGTGGCGTCAGAGTTTATTGTAAACACGTGTAACGCCGGCTCAGGAGCTCTGTCTGTGACCATCGATGGGCCGTCGAAGGTGAAAATGGACTGTCAGGACTGTCCTGATGGTTACAAGATCTCATACACTCCCATGGCCCCTGGAAGCTACCTGATCTCCATCAAGTACGGAGGACCCCAGCACATCGTTGGCAGCCCCTTCAAGGCCAAAGTCTCAGGTGGGTCAATGGACCACAGAACCTTTTTTGCAATTATTGCAGTCAGTGCTTGAATTGGGCTGGTGCTCACTGGGGCAGAGTTCCCTGGAGTTTCCCTTCATTGGCACTAAAGAGCCTACAGACCATTATTCCTACCAAGCTTTACAGTCCACTCTTCAGGCAGGTAGTGTCCTCCTGGCGCCCACAAAACCCAGATAATAAAGCATGATTTACTCCAGACATTCTCCTGCTCCCTCCAGAGTCCAATGTCAAATACTAAAGTTGATCCCTGAGGTTGTTTGGAACTGGGAAGTGACAGTTCCTTTAAATCTCTCTGCAGGACCTCGTCTGTCTGGTGGCCACAGTCTGCACGAGACATCATCCGTCCTCGTGGAAACTGTCACCAAGTCCTCAGCGATGGGAGGGGCCTTCGCGTCTTTACCCAAATTCTCCTCAGACGCCAGTAAAGTAATCTCCAGAGGCGCCGGCCTATCGAAGGCCTTCGTAGGTCAGAAGAATGCGTTCACAGTCGACTGCAGCAAAGCAGGTGAGGATCAACACTACACAACACACAGACGGGAATGATTTCACCATTTTTCACCACTAACTCTCTGTTCTTGACTCGGCAGGCACCAACATGTTGATGGTGGGCGTTCACGGGCCGAAGACGCCCTGCGAGGAGGTGTACGTTAAACACATGGGCAACAGGATGTACAACGTCACGTACACAGTCAAAGAACAAGGCAGCTACATCCTCATTGTCAAGTGGGGGGACGAGAACGTCCCTGGAAGTCCCTTCCACGTCACTGTCCCTTAAAACTGAACTCTTCATCTCTCTGTCCGTCCCTCTGCTGCAGCTCTGATGCACTGATGATGCAAAGACTTTTCACTTCCTGTTTGTATTATGCTCTGTGCCACGTTTTTCATTAATTTCATTCTTTCTTGTGTCTTGGAGACACTCGCCGCCTGCAACCGTTCTGTTAGAGCCCCGTCATACCAGCATTTATATCAGTTCAACTTTGAACGATGATCTTTTCAAGACTTTGAGTTAAAGTCTTGACAGTGCCGACCCTCGAAGGAGGTGAGAATCAGAGTCTTGTTTGTTCAGGATTCTAACATCAGTGCCCAAGAGAAAAACAAATGTCCTGTAGGACTTTAAGTTGATCTTTAACTCGACACGAGGTCCCGTCCTGTCTCGGACTAGTTTAATTGATTCAGATTCAGATTCAGTAAAATACAAACAGTCTTCACTTCATGATGAATTCAATCATTTGGACAAAACCACTCAGCAGATGTTTGTACAATCAAGATTTCTTCAGGATATTTCTGTATTTCTCAGACTTGGATGTCGTACCTAACGTCTAACCTGTGTGTCGTAGTGGTTTCTTCCCACAAAGCTGCAGAACGCTGAAGTGATAACGGAGGAACAGAACAAACTATGCTGTGACTTTGTTTCAAGAAAAAAAACCTCTTTGCTTTTGATTTTATTTATTCTCAGATTTCTTTTCTTTGACAGAAAATGTTCTTATTGTTGAGACGGTGATGAGGTCAAGCTTCTGAATCACGTGTTCAGAGAAAGACAGGTGATGATTTAGATCTTTTTTTTTTACCCCCGCGGTGAAACAATCACTTTATTTTGTGAATGTTGAGAAAACACAGGCGACGTTGCAATGACACGATATTACAGAGTGACATTTTCTAGTGATTTTGTATGTATCAACAATGGATGAAAGAATTTGAACCGTTTGATATGTTAACCTTCAACCTGGCAAGATTGTGCAGGCATAATAAAAGTTTATTCACTAACTTGCCACAAAGAACGGCTGCTGATCGTCTGATGTGTTGTTAATGAAGACGTGGCTGTCCACACAGTGTTGGCTACTGGTCCACACAGTGTTGGCTACTGTCCACACAGTGTTGGCTACTGGTCCACACAGTGTTGGCTACTGTCCACAGAGTGTTGGCTACTGGTCCACACAGTGTTGGCTACTGGTCCACACAGTGTTGGCTACTGGTCCACAGAGTGTTGGCTACTGTCCACATAGTGTTGGCTACTGGTCCACAGAGTGTTGGCTACTGTCCACAGAGTGTTGGCTACTGTCCACAGAGTGTTGGCTACTGGTCCACACATTGTTGGCTACTGTCCATAGAGTGTTGGCTACTGGTCCACACAGTGTTGGCTACTGGTCCACAGAGTGTTGGCTACTGGTCCACACAGTGTTGGCTACTGGTCCACAGAGTGTTGGCTACTGTCCACACAGTGTTGGCTACTGGTCCACACAGTGTTGGCTACTGGTCCACACAGTGTTGGCTACTGG
>JAVQJD010020874.1:0-15069 GCA_036023655.1 Nannoperca australis
TATGCTGTACTATACTCTATTATACCATAATGTACTATACCGTAATATTCTATACACTACTTGTGTTAAATGCCAGAATAAAGACAATTTGGGATATGTTTTTTATGACAATTATAAGAGCAATATTTATTTAGTTATATAAAGTAATTGAGATCAAAACAGACAAAAGACTGAAATCATTGCACTGTATATTTATACAGAACTTGCATATCAGCTGTTGGATCTCAGGGGTGGCAGTGATAATATCAGTACTGTCCTTTGTTTTTATCCCCATAAGATTAAATCTGATTGAATCAGTATTGTTTCATCCATATGTATATCATCTTGTTTGACATCTGTGAAACCTGCTGTTGTTTCCGAGTTGATGCTCATTACCTCTACACTACTAAATCTCTGTCAGTGAGGAAAAAACACCCTGATTCTGTGCAACAAGGTATGCTGTGAGTTCCAGGAAAAGTGATCAAAGCCTCTTCCTTTTCTTAGGGATCAAACAGTGAAGGGATATTTACTGCTTTGTTTGGTACTGGGGCAGAGGCTCACATCACTAGATGCAGATTGGAAACCAGGAGCACTTTACTTACACTGATAAACAAAAAAGATATATGACAACAACACAGTAAATGGCCTTTACTACTACTTTATTACTGTGGGCCAGCTTTAGTTGAGTGTTTGATGCATAATTGAATACAGACATACATAATTACACTATCATCTATCAAAGCAGCAGAAAATGGGGTACTCAGTATTTGTAATGGTTTTACAAATTAATTCATATTTGTACTGATGTATAAGGTATATAAAGCCCATAACTAGTTGAGGAATACAATGTCAGATTTACAGGCCACCTCCTGGATAAAACCTGCCTTCATCTCATCCCATTACTGGAGCATCTCCAAGCTTATATTAGCTTAGAAATAGTTTTTATCTTATTTTTTATATGATAGTGATCTAAACACTCATTATAGAAACACAATCAAGAAAGGGGACAATAAAAAAGCTGTATTTTAGTCTTGTCAAAAGGAGCATATGGCCAGTAACTGTTTAATGGATGCCTATCAGTAAAAAAACTGATAAAACATCTAATAAAGTCCATTATGAGAGGCAGAGGCCAGCAGAAACAGTTGTTTTATGGCTTGAGTGTGCAGTTAAAGCACACCTGTGTGTTTTTTAAGGTAGTAATTAAAGCCCAGAGTAATCACTGCAGTTGGTTCAGCCACGCCATTTTATATCATTATTGAGACATGACAGGTGTTTCATCATGTCTGCATCAGTGGTAATTATTTTACTGAACAAGTAACAATCACAATAATAAAAATAAAGGAGAAACGATAAGCTTCTTTAACCATATGTCATGAAATTAAGTGTTTTCCTATTCAGTTAACATTATTAACACCAATTTTAATCTCAGCAGATACATGATATTCAAGTAAAAGGGTAGATTAGTGGGACTTTCACAACTTTTAAAATAATGGAAAAGTATAACATTTTCACACTGTGCTTTAGAAAATTCTCAGAAAAAGGTAGTTTCTTAAATTAGCTATCTATCGTTATATATATATATCTTGTATGATATGTATATAGACATCAGCACTAAATACACACGAAAGATCAGTGATCAGCAGTTCATTTTTAAAGAGGAATAAAATATTCTGTGGCAGCTGCCATCTGATTAAAACATCTTCTAGAGATTACTAGTGGGGACTAGCTAAGCCATGGTAGAGTCATCTTATCACCTTTAATTCTTCTATTTTATGATAATTTATTTTTGTTTTGTCACCCAGCCTATCTCTGTCTGGTGATCCCTGTCCGGCACTGTTCTGGCAACAGTTGGGGAGCTTGGCTGTAGTAGCCATCTCTTCATCCAGATGAATAGCGCCCGTTCCAACAAGGCAGTTGTAGGGTGTCTGGGCCCCAGGCCCCGGGCCCCAGCTGCTATCTCAGCTTCACAGTCAGTCTGCTGAGTGTGAATATTCATTTAGCTGGCCACATAATCATAGGCTCACCGGTGTTTGTGTTGCTGCCTCAGGGGTTTATATGGGGGCCGAGGGGCCCATTCATACACACGAGGTTCAGTTTATTGCCAACAAACAATGTAACATGTTTTTAGGATGTGTCTCTTATGAGCACTACATCATTGTGTGATACACATTGTTTCAATGAAATCATTAAATAATAGTACATCATACCGCAGGATATTGGCTCATAATAACTACAAATTTTATCTGTGCCCCTGGGATGTCGTCTAAAGGAAAATGGGGAAGAAAACCACAAACTGCCAGGCATAGCTAACATTATGAGAATGTTGAATAGAACATGCACACACTATGCCTAAACTCTCCTGGAAAAGTTCACAAGAGAATTTCATCAAGACCATGGTGGGATCTGGCAGGTCTGACAGGAACCAGAAAAGTACCTTTAGGCGTTTTAGTCCCTCATGGGGCTTCATGATCCTGCAGGTCGGGATGGCACAGGGATGTTGCACAGCCTCGGCACCCTGCTCTACTGAACCAAGTAATTCCCTGCCAGTTGGAGGCTTATAAAGCAACTCTGCTCTCTGGGAAGACGCCTTTCACAGCTACAACACCAAAAAATCCCTATTTTCATGGTTTGACTTCCCCGCCAGAGCTGGGGCTCTTGCCCCATGGTGCCCTACGGAGAGGGTTAATTCCCCCGGTGTCTTTTACCCAATGCTGTTGATAAAATTGCGACCTCTGACTGGGCAGGAAAATACTTTATTTTGGGGGATAGGCGTAGGACCAGATGGTCAAATGCCCACAATTTGCTTTCCTTTGCAAATTAGATTGGATAAAATCAAGGCAGCTGCTAGAGAACCGTGGGGGATTAGGAGGATACTGGAAGTTGACATGTTTTGATTCAAACCATCAGGGACACACCAATTTCTAGTAAAACTATATGAAAATTAAACTTGAGAAATAATAAAGAAAATGTAGAGCCTTGCAGGGCTGACATTACAGTATGTAATCCCCTAGCAATCTCTCACTGTGTCCAATAATTCCTCTACACGACAACGACTTGATTTGCAAACAACTGCTTGGGTATTAAACACCATTTTTGGATAATTCATACTACCTATTTAAGTGAACATACCACAGAGAGCAAGTGTGGTATCTTCTTTCCTTTCCAGTGGTCTTCTTTTCGGTCCCTCCTCCCCTCACTCACAGGGCAGCAGTGAGTGGAGGCGCTCGTGGCGGTAGAACAGATCCTCCAGGTGATTGGGTTTTCAAGCCAAAGCACCTTGAATAATTAAACATGTGGTGGGCCAGCCTGCTCAAGTTTCGCGGTTGATTCAGATTACCATGTGTATACAAACAGATGGAAGCACGTATGTAGGCACACGTACGCTCTTATGCCTAAAGTACACACACACGCAAACTCACAAATACAAACACTTCCAACTATTGCCAGGCTCTTGGCTCTGCGGCTTTGTGGGAGGCTATCTCACACCATTATCTGGCTGTATGGACCAGCTCCCTCCCTCACTATCTGCTGTACAATCAACTGTGGCTTCAAAACAACTTAATCCCTCTGACTGGCACACGGCGCTGTGTTGTTGCTATGCCGGCTAGATGTCCTGCACCAGGGTACAATTTCACACCATTGTATCCCACTCAGTCCGGTAGTTATGTTTATCCTTAAGGGTATTATGGAAATGTATTTTTCTCTATGAATGACCAAATGCACTTCACTGATGATTTAAACACACTTCCTTCATGCTCTGGACGCTCTGGATTTATTGTGGCAAGCACAGGAACTGGGAGTCTTTTGTTTATCAATTTGTATTCATGGCTGCAAACGACTTTGTATGCCTCAACCATGGCTGCATATCCAGTGTGTGTGTGTGAAAATGTTTTATGTAGTGAAATGTGTGAAGGAAAAGGTTTTCTGCAGTGTTAGGGCCACTGTCACTTTAAGATGCTCTTTTTTCTCTCTCTGCTAAACTAGTTTCCAACATTTTTAGCTTGTGACCCTTCACAGCCAAGCAATGATAACTCTTGTGTCTAGTGAGCCATTCCCCTTCTTCTCCCTTTTTTATTATTATTTTTTGGGATCCTAAAGAGGTAAAATCCCCCAGTATTACACACAAAATAATATTTTGTTTAAACTGTTTAAACACAACATAATTTTGTGAAGCAGAAAAGTTTTTTCTTCTTTCTATCTCATGAATCATCTTACAACCACTTAGATTTATCAGTCCCTTGAGATTTATCAACCCACATCTGGGTTGAAGCAGACCACCTGCTCTTTTATCTCATTTTCTTTCTCACTCCAGTTTAAGTGACAGCATTCTTTCCCGTCAAGCCAAACAAAGAGGACTTTCATTTGTTTTTACCTGTGACATGTCATCAGTTCTCATATCCCTAACTTAAGTAAAAGTAACAATAACATACTATAAATATACGCCAGTTAAAGTAAAAATGCACTTAACATGCAGTATGTATGTATGTATATACATCCATACACACCACTCTCACCACCACCTGCTCTGCACATATCTTTAACTGTCTATTTTTTAATGATGTATTTGTATAATGTTATCAACTTTATATATGGCTAGATTGTTTATGATTGCTGCATTCCTTTTACAAGCTGTTTTTATGCTTTATATAAAAAACTCAAAAAGTACATTGTTTCCCTCTGACTCAGTATAAAGTATTATAAAATGGAATGGTTTAAGCACTCTAAATTATTAAGTATCAATGTGGAAAATAAATCTTTTTTATTGATTTCTCACATTTTAGATCATTTTAGAACAAAAAGAGGAGAAAACCTCTACGGCCCCTCCTTCCTGGTGGCATCATGCTGTGTTGCATGGCAGCCCGGCTGGCATCACCCCTCTGGGCTGTGATACCGAGTGATGTCACGCACCTGGCCGGCCTCTGCCGCCACTGTGACACCCGATCATGTTTGGCATGGCCTTGGCGCTGTTCATAGATGTTGGTACAAGTGTAATGTGACAACTCATTCCTTTCACATGGCATCCGTCTGATGTCGTCTCTGCACATGCTGATAGGCTGATGCTACTCAGTTACAGCACTCTTCACTTGCCAGGACGCAGGAAAAGCAGATCCATTTGGAACACTTCTGTCAGTTGAGTGGGATCAGGTGTGCATTTTGGAGATACCGATGGCGGCTTTCTGACAAGCAGATATTTATCCAGATTAAAACTGAACTGCACTGAGTTGGACATTTTCAGGCAGCATTTGAGATCTCTCACAGCCCACAGTGTTAATGAATGACATTGATTGCACCCACTGGCATTTTTAATGCCTGCAAACAAAAATTTATACATTTTTGGAGTCATAACTGGTTGGATTTAGTTAATATTGCAGTATGCATACGCACTATGCCCTATCCAACACCATTACTTGTAATTTTATTTTCCAGACCTGTGCATGCTCCATGCTGTCACACAGACAGGATGCCGAGTGGTTTACACCTGGTAAGGAAACAACCAATGGCTTGAATGTTGCGATGGGTATGGGAGAGCCTCTGGGCTTCCACCACCTGCTCCATTTCTCACATTCTGTCACACCTTAGGGGACATATCTCATCCGGTCCACAACCCAATTACTCCACAACACGTTTAACTGCCATCAAACGCTGCACAGCGGGGGTGCAAGGGAGCCGCACAGAGCCGGACTGTTGCCATGGCCACTGTCACTCAGCAGATTTCCAAGAATGGAAAGAGATACAGAGAGCTCTCTGATTGGTTGTTGTACTATTTTGACCAACAGAGACAGGAGCAGTACTCACAACAATCACAGACACTGTTGTTATGCAACTGAACAATTAGAATATGCACATTCGTGTATCCTGGCTGGTCTTACTCGTCAAATTGGAAGCATGTCAGAAAAAGTGCTTGGAGGCAAATTGTAGTATCTCTCCTTAATTTGCATATCAGATTATCCATGAATTAACACCAGCTCCCTCATATGATCTGTGAAAGTAAGTAAAAAGGGAGAAATGTTATGTTATAACAGAAAAACATCCACTGAAAGAATAGATATTTTACTGTGATGGAGAAAGACTGACGTTAGGTTGTGCAGTATTGCATTGTATATTGTGTTGTACAAACAGAATATTATGTCTGGAGGGCATTTCCTCTTAAAGTGCTGGTGTTTGGTAAGTATCAAGGAAAAGAAATACCTGTCTTTTGCTCAGAAGTCAGAGATACAATGGAAACAGAGGAAGAGAGAATGAAACGTCACCAGCGCTCGATACCACACACAGTGAGGTTTTCCACTTGACCAACAATGAGACGTGTGTCAGAGGCTGCTGATAAGATACCTAAGTGTCTCAGCCAAAATATTATCTTTTACGAGGGGGATAACCAGAGAAAAACATTTAAGCGTACCACAGTGCTAATGTGAATTACAATGTGAACATAATATGCTAAAAGAAATGTAAATTTTAAAGCAACAATTATGAACATCTTCTTGGATTGTTGTCTGGTTAACAGATGATGTTTGGCACACAGAAAATCTGGGTTGTAAAACTACCTTTAAACTTTCACAGTTCGGGAGTGGTCTAAATGTGCAACGTCCCCTGGTTCAGTTATGGCTCTACTTTTCAACCGTTGTATAAAGGTGGTTTATATCAAGACTCGGTTTAAGTCTTAATAAAGTGTCAAATCATGTGTCTTAGCTAAGTAATAAGAAAATGAATAATAATAATAGATCTAGGTTGTGATATTGATCCAGATCCTGTCAAGGTGTCATCACTTCCTATTTGCTTAGCTCATGGTGACAACAACGGCAACAGGACCTGACTAACAGTCTCATTTCCCCCGTTTTCTCTGACTCAATGCCTTTGGACCATGAGAGCAAGACACACAAGAATACACACAGATTCATCCTCTTGTTAATACAAAAGCACATACACGATAACTGCTCCAACAACCTCGGCCTCCATCTGAGACAAAAGAAAAATGCTCAGACGGTCAGAAATAAATGTCACAGTTTATTTTCTCTATCAGGGGACTTTTTGGGCATCAAAGCAGGGGAAACTCGGTGCCGCTCAATCATCATGGAGTGCTGCGGGGCAGCGCCACAAATGCGCTGCTGAGGCCAGATACCAGGCCAAAACTAATGTGGAACGGAACCCGCCTGGGTCTTTTAACCATCGGACTCAGAGATACTGTACAGAGGGGGGGCACTAATGGGGACCAGAGGGTCTGTGGTCTACGTGATAGTGGCCAGAAAGGCCAGACGGCCGATGACTGATCTGGAATGAGAAGGGAGTTGGGGGGGGGGGTCATTAAGGAGCTGCTCCGGCTCTAATCATAGAATAACACTCCTTCTTTTATCTACCTTCAGCTCCATCTCACCATGAGAAAAACAGTGTAATCCAAGCTGTGGTACAGCCGTGAGCCAGGGTGAAGTTCACTGATGAGTCTCAGTGAGGCAACATCTGCAAACCATCCACTTGGAATGAGTCTCAAAATAAGGGGAACTTGCCCAAAAAGAGGAGGATTAATTGGATTATTTTGAGGAGCAGTTGTTTGCTGTAGTCATTAGTGAGTCATTATTTACATTGTGCAAGAAATGCACGGCTGGAATGTATCATCTCATAAAGTAAATCCCGATCTTGCTCGCCGGGCGAATGTATAAAACATAATGTCACTTTGACAGTGAGTAAAAGCTTGGCTTCAAGTCTAGAAACTGACTGTGAATCCACAAAAATCTCATACTGTCTGTTGTTGACATGGGAGAGAGGATTTCCTAACTTTGCTCGTCCAAGTCAGTGGGCCGTCTGCTCCTGTTGCAGGTTTGGGTATTTTCAAATAAAGTGATGGCATTGCAGATTAGCTCAGAGAAAGCTACAATAAATATACGATGAGATCCAACACACTGATCTGGTCTGAAAACACACACAGGATGTGTGAATTGGCTCATTCAGATAATTAGCTTTGACATTTTCATTCCTGAACGGTGAGTAGATCCTACGCAGATCTTAAACTGATTAAATAGTCCCGGGGAGGGAGCGAGGAGGGCATTAGTTAAGAAAACAGAGGCGAGGGCCGAGAGCAACAGGGGTTTGGCTTATCGGCGCTGTGAGCTGGGGCACTCCTAATTCATTCTGAATTAGCCGAGTCGTGTGTGCTGAAAAAAATCATCCCATTGTTTATTTGCTCAGGCCTTGGCACAAGCCTTTATCTAGCTGGCTAGCAGTCGCACCTCCTCCTCGGCTCTGCCTCCCTGTCTGTCTGTCTTCAAAACTCAGAATGGGTGAAAACCAAACGCTGATTTACCACTCCATCAGCAGCTGGAGAACATGATGGGGCTGAGTAAACCCAACAGTGAAAACCTGTCTGTCAGACCAGTGTTTTTAATAGCCTTATAACAGAGGAACTCAGAAAGTCACACCTCAGACTGCTTTACTTGGCCTTGGCATGACCATGATGGAAATGTAGTTATTACTCAGTGCACAAAATGACAGCATGTAAAGTGCAGTGCAGCATTAATTGGCAGTGCAGCGGCTGAGCTGTTATACATAATAATACAACAATACAAAGACATTTGTTCCAAGTTTGACAACCTGCCTTACACTTTGTAGCAATATGCAGATGTGTCAGTTATGTTTCTTTCAGGACAAAGCCCTCGATCATCACCAATGACAAACTTTCATTAGAAATCACGCCGGATTGTCTGCATCTGCGAGGAAACCATGAAATTGCACGCAGCATGCCTCATTAATTTGCAGATGTGCTGACTGATTCACTTATAGGAGCGTGTAAATATCCCAGAGGCTGAACAGAGCAGATTACGTGGACAATCCAGACATCAGTTCTCTGGCTAATTACAGTCATAATAAAGTAATAAAAAGGAAGAATACGTCTGTTACCACACATTTAGTGAAATAAAGCAGTGGAAAAATATTGTGTGATCTATAAATAAATGAAACTGAGTTTAAAACTCAGGAGGTAAATGCCATTTCATAATGTTTATACAGTATGTTACATGTAGTAAGGCACCACATCCCTCTGAATCTACTCAAATCTGAATCCGCTTTTAATGACTTTTAAGATTCCTCATCGAGGCCCATTACTCACCTCTGGCCCCATGAACTTTCAGTTTGCATGCATATCACATTGGCACAGAGTCTCCATTTTGATTTCCATTGTGGCCGAGTCTGTCATTAAGAGTGCAGAAACAATGGCTAGAATGAGTGGTGCCACAGTAAACAGCTCCCCTGTGAATCCAAGCACAACAGTTCCACATCGCGGGAATGGGAGCATTAGCGACTACACCACGCTCGCTCTCGAGCTGCAAATCATGCAATGACATTATTCTGACCAGTATCAGCTCATTCCCACACAGTGGCTTTAAATCACACCATAACGGAAAATGGTGGGTGTATTGAAAAGATGATAAGTGAGAAAGCAGCCAGTGTCTTTCTGGCCCTCTGTGCCCTCACTGTGACCTCTCTGTGGTCACTGGGACAGGACAGATTGTGCTATTGTGGGTTTTGAAGTGTCAAATGTTGCGTGTCAGTTGCTCAACAAAGAGTACCAAACAATTTTCGGGCACTCAGCAGCAAGATTCAAGAAAACATTTATTTGCAAGGCCTTGTTTATATACACGTGGCACATTTCGAGGCTCGATGATAGAAGACGTTTCGGCATGACTTGGATGTTTGGAGTTTTCAGCCTCTATGTTTTATCACCTCAGATCTTTCTGTGCTTTCTTACACATGCTTTCAACAAAATTCCCCTCGGCCGTCACTCCATCTACCCTGCTGTTCCTCTTCTTGGCCAGCATCACTGGCCTGTTACAGCAGATTCAGCTCACACCAAAAACTCTTCTTGTTGTTCAGATTTTGGTCTGAGCAGGACAAAATAAAGGAATAGCTGACATTTTGGGAAATGTGCTTATTTGCGGCTCTTGCCAAGAATTAGAAGAGAATATCAATACCGTTCTGATATCTGTACACTGAATATGACGCTACTGCCAGCAGCATGTTAGCTTTACATAGTTTAACTTAGCGCAAATACTTGAAACAGGGAAACAACGAGCCTGGCTGTGTCCAAAGGTAACAAAATCTGCCTACCAGCACCTCTTAAACTCACTAATTAACAAGTTATGATTTGTTCGTTTCATCCGAGCATGCAGCATGTTTGTGATATGAATGTTGTATCAAGAAGCACTTCTGACAGCGGAGCTCTAGCAGCTGGTGAGCTGTTTAATTTGATTGCATTATGCTGATATTTATTTGTGCGTGAAGTGTAAAATCTGCACGCTGCAGATTACTTCTTCCATCAGCAGCTCACAGGTGGGCCCTTGGGGCAAGACTCATTAGTCAGCAGGCAGAGACCTGTTTCTGGACAGCATATACACTGAGACTTTTAACTACAATAGGATGTGATTTTAACAAGGATCAAAGTGTCTAGTGATTGACTGTGACATTCTTTTGCTTTCTTGTTGAGAGTTACATGAAGAGATTGAGAGCACTGTCATGTATACCAAAATATGAAGCTACAGCCAGCAGCCAGTTAGCTTAGTTTAGCATACAGACTAAAAACAGCCTGATTCTGGTCCAAGGTAATACAATCAGCCTACCAGCACCTCTAAAGATTACTAATTAACATGTAATACTGCAAAACGCATAACGCAAAATCCAAAGCACAAGTGACACATTGTGGTTTTACCAGGGATTAGACAGATTTTGTTACCTTTGGACAGAGACAGGCTATCTGTTGGTCCCTTATTCCAGTCTGTCTGCTGGTTGTAATTTCATATTTATTGTACAGACATGAGATTGGGATCAATCTTCTCATCTAACTCTCAGCAAGAAACTGAATAAGCTTACAGTATTTCCAAAAATGTCAAACAATTTCTTTAAAAATAACATACCTTTTTGCCCGCCATGATGAATATGTTTCTTTAACGAATTAGCCGTTTGCTTTAACAGTACAGAGAGCTGCAGCTGCACCACAAACAGAACAGTGTATGCGTCAGTATTTAGCAAACACTTTGTTGTGATTGTTTTCCAATGCAGGAACAGGTGTAGACGTAGCAGTGGGGCACTAATACCCGCGTTATAAGAGTCAAGCCTGAGTGGGAGCTAAACTCCTGCTGCTGTCACCTGTCAGCACACCACAAACATAGTACTGCATGAACCAGCTTTTCCACTCAATTACACTCAGTGGCCCTGTAGTGGCTGCCACTGCCAGCAACCAATTTAATGGACCACTACTCTGCATACTGGCAAACACTCAACTTGACCCTCATCTTTTTGTTGTGAGCTTTTTCAGACAAAAGCAGCGAAACACCTGGGTAAACATAAAAAAACAACAGGTTTGGATTTGTATTTTAAAATATCCAACATGTTAGAGTCTTAAAACTGTTAAAATATTAAATGTTTGGAGCATCACCACAAGAGCATCCTTTTCAGTGAGTCAGAGGAGAAACTGTATGCCAGCTGTCTCCAAACCACAATACTACTGCCACTGTTATTTAAGACTCTAACCACTCACACTCTCACATTTACACCCACAGAATTGTAATCACAGAAGGATTAATCTGCTCGTTTGTAATCTCAGCCTCCAAGCGGGCCCCTGTATGTGAATGAGTAGATTACCTTAAAGTCAGAATAACAGGGCGATGTATCAGGGGCTGCTCTATAAGTAACTCATCCTGAAACGAGGATACAGGACGACACCACTGATGCAATTTACAGCCTTGGACACATTATACTAAATTATTATAACATGAGAAAGAGAAGAACAAAATAATTTTATTCATAAACATTATTTATTATTGTTGCCTTAATGTGACACTGTATCAGGTACTGTAGAAAGACAATGTGGAGAGAGATATCTTCATCTGGATTTAAACCAGAGATGTTGCTCATTCATGGTACACATATTAGACCTCCTAATAGGCCACCACAGTGCCCAACTATTAGCTATTAATATCCATTTCAGACCGTGGCTGATTCCTATGTAGCTTCTGTTTTTTACCTAAGAAGATAAATTACAGGAAAATTCTTGTATAATGTGACTTTTGGACAACTGTCAATTCATTAAAGCGTTCTTTCTCTAAACATATTTTCTAAAAGAAGAATTAGAATTACATCTGGTGAAAGTCAACATGAGGCTGCTTTGCTGTCACTGATTATGAGATGAAGAAAGTTTCTAGGGGACACATGTTTTCAGTCATCCATGAGTCAAACAAATATTGAAAACTAATTGTTTCTGGGATTAGATCATGAGCAAAAGAATCTAATTGGACTAAGCTGTGTATCACCATTTAGTATGCTGACTAGGGCAAAGTGCGTCAAACTAAATTGTTGTCATCATATTTATTATTTAACTTATCACCTATATACACTAATAAGTCTTTGGTCGAATGTTTCCAGTTAAACGTCACTTACTTTATATTAAATGACCTTATTACATCAATAGAAGGGGCCTCCGTTGCTTTCTGCCAAGCCTCTACTCTCCCATGCAAAGCTAAATCAGAACAATGTGTATCTCTGTTTGATGATAGCACTGTTCTCTGTGGCCAGTGAAGAACACCCAAATGGTAATCTGACCCCCTCAATCAAAAAAAGAACATAAAAGCTCAGTCAAATAGAGACATTTGCAGTGACAAACAGAGCTACATACACAAACATAATAACACAAACATAGACATCATAAACATCTTTCTCAGCACAGACACATTTACACTGCATCCCACCCAAAAAGGAAATTACATTACTCTATCAACAAAAACACTAACCCCAGAGAATAACTTTAATGAACTCAAAGAACGTTGTGTGCACATTTTAATAATTTGAAATATATCCACAGAAATCCCTCCTCCCAGCAAAACCAATCATTTGAAGCTTTCAAGCCTTTTGTTCAGCGGCTTGGCTTTGGTCACGGCCTGTTTGCATCAGGATGCTCTCATCAAAAACTTCATCCTTATATTGGACACAGGTGAAGATATACGCAAAGTCACAGACGCCTTTTATCATTCCCCAACCAAAGCACACAGCTGGCTCGGCTAGCCCGCCGCATCGACACAGTGTGTCACATACAGTTAGATCCAAACCTTTAAAATGCTTCCTGTGTGTTAGCCGGCATCTGCTTTCTATTTACCCGCCTCTAAAAACGCCCGACCATGGCTAAGGAAAGTACCTGAGAAACATACTGGGCGAGCAGTTGCAAGAAAGTGGGAGTGTGTGTTAATCACACTCGTTTTGGAAATGCTTTTAGTGTAGCTAGTTTGCCCGGGTCATGACCGAGGGAAAATACTTTTCTGTGATTTTCTGTTTGCTGCTTCTAAAACTACAAACAGGAATTTCTGTTCCAACTTTTCTTTTTTGCAGTTTAGTAACTTTTTGGAAATACCACTTAAATGTTATTATTGTGGTAATTAGGAACCAACTAAAGTTCTCAGATAAATTGTTATGTCTGTGAGAGGCATGTGTTTCGTTTTGTTCTCCTTAGATGACAAGACTAAGAGTATTTCAATCATGCTAGCAGCCCTGTGAGGTGCTGTACTTAGGTACAGTACTGCTTTGAGCTTAATGTTAACGTCAGCATGCTAACATGTTTACAATGACAGTGGTAACATGTTGTGGTTATGCAGGTATAATGTTTGCCATGTTCACCATCTTAGTTTGGCATTTTAGCATGTTAACAGTTGCTAATTAGCACTAAACATAAAGTACAGGTAAGGCTAATGGGAATGCCATTAGTTTTGTGACTATCTAGTAATAAATTAACATATTAGTAGAAGTCAAGTAAAAAGTAAAAGTCAGCGGATCGCCAAAGTCTGTAGGCTACGTCCTCTGAGAACCATAAATGTCTCTGCAAAATTTTATCCATCCCATAAGATATGTCAGTCCAACAATGCTATCCCTAGCACTTGCATGGCTAAACATGTGGTTGCGTGCTACTTAGGTGTGAAACAGGCAAGAATCATGGATGTAGAAATGAAAAATTAAGAAGAAGTATGAAAAAGTATCAGGTGTTTTCTTTCTTTGCATCGGAGATGACAAAATCATCAAACACTTTCCAAACTCCAAACAAACATGACATGCCAAATGATTCTCTTCCAAATGTTCCTCAGTCTCTCCTATGACTGATTGACCTCTTGGGGCTTTGTAGACGCAAACCATTTTTCCTTTGCTCAGCTTGTTATTTAAGACAGCTTTTGATGCCTGAGTTCCTGCGTCTCTTATTGGGCCAGGTTGCTTAACAAGCGATGAGAGATGAACCGCGTGCTGTCGCATCATATTACACCAGGGCAGGTCATACAGGTCAGGGACAGGTTCCAGCACTCGCCTTTGTGTGGGATACAAAAGTCAAGTTGGTAACTTCTCCTTTTTAGGTTCTGCGAGACAAGGAGCAGACTCTTCTTACTGTATGACAATTGAACTTAATAAAACTACAATTTCCTACTTTCCCTAAAAATAAGAAGTGGTCTCATACAATGGAGCATATTAACCTGTGCTGTAACATTAAAACAGCTTTCAAAGGCTTATGATTTCCAGACGTCAGCTTTAGTCTATAGGATCAAACACTGCTGTATGGCTAGCTCTGTAAACCACCTGACCTGAGCTCCTTTTTGCTAAGCTTTCCATGTGTGAGTCCTTCCCCCCCACCCTCCCTTTTACAGTGTAAAGAGCTTCAAGGGGCTGGAAAAGAGCTATATAAATTCACTCCATTATGGTCTGCATATGTCGGCCCCATTGTGTCTCCCTGTGCTTATTGTGCTCTACTACATTTCTAGACTAATGGTTTAAACAGAAGTAGAGCCAGCAGAAGTTGAGAAGAAGGTGTTTCAGTCATGCCACCACATTGTGGACCCAGACAAGAGTATGAACCTGAGAGTAAATGAGCTCGGCTTCACTCAAGAACTTCAGCTGTTCTGTAAAGAGACAGCAAGCGCAATAAAAATGTGTTTAAGGGAAAGACTTTATGATGTGTGTACTTTCAAGAAAAGACTAAAGACTCATTTGTTCCGGGAATACAACAGCACTTAAATGACAAATTGTTTATATAAGTATAGCATATTCTAAAATATCATAGTGAAATGATATTGCTAGTCTGAT
>JAVQJD010020876.1:0-18358 GCA_036023655.1 Nannoperca australis
ATATATACACATATATATATGTGTATAAATAAAGTAATGGTTTAATGTAATTAGGTGCCAGTTCAAAACTTGAAAACAGATACTGTAATAACAGTATGTTTGTTATTTGTGTGTCTACACCAGTTGAGGCTGAGAGACTATGCCCTCGACAACCAAAACAAAGCTCCCATTGGTCCTGACGACATCCTCAACATCTTCCCTGTCGTCAAGCACATTCACATGCCAACTGTGGATGCTTCAAAAGCATATCGTGCTGCACAGACCTCCATTCAGAAAGGTGAGTGAATACAGCTGGGCACTTTACAAAAGCCCCAGCTGCAGATTCGTATGTCTCTAATCTTCATGTTCAATGTATGTTTTTGAACAAAACCTAAATGAAAAGTAAATTCTGTGCAAAACTGTGTTTCCCAACTGCAGGTCTGCTGGATCAGGCCCATGAGCACCTGAAAGAAGCAGCATACCTGTTTGGTAGGGTGTGTGATGACCTACACCCTGAGGCTTGTTATTGCCACAACCTGTTGGCCAAGGTGGCTTTCCTGCAGGGGAAGGCAGCTGAGGTAGGCTTACTGCTCCGACAGTAACCAAGAGTATTTTCCCATCTACTGGGCATAAGTGCAATTTGAGGCTAGTTTTATAATTTGAGAGGGAAATATTCTACTTTTTTATTCACATATATCTGAAAGCTTAGTTACAGCTAAAATGTCATAAAAGATTGGAATGGGCATAATTGCTTTTCATACTTTAATTACATTTTGGTGATAATTATCATTTTGAATTCTTGACTTTTACTGATTATTTGGTATTTTTAACTAGTGCTATTGCTACTTCTACAAAAGTGGTCTAAAATTAATCTTCCACCATTTAATTGTGTGTGTCAGAGCTCTATAGCACTCTACTGGTGTGTGTCAATATCAGGAAGTAGGTTGTAATTCTTGATCTACATGAAGCTGGCCATTAATTTACTGTGACTTTCTCGGTTCTCAAGGCTCGCAGTGTCCAGCTGAAAGCAGTGGTCATCAGTGAAAGAGTGCTTGGCTTTGACCATCCAAACACTATCCAGCAATATGTGAGTATAACTACACATTTTTCTCAGCTGGAGGTACCCCTGGTCACTGTGGAGAATCTGTACCCCATGGATCCATAACTCCTCATTTCTGTAGAGTTTGTATGTTTCATGTGTATGATTATAATAATTGTGTTGCTATATATAGGCCCTCTTGGCTGTGTATATGTTTGCTGGAGGGGAGACTGCTCTGGCCCAGAAGTGTCTCCTCAGAGCTCGTCTGCTAATGCTAACAGTTCACGGAGAGGACCATCCCTACACCGCCACACTGGATGTAAGTTACAACACCTTGGTGTTCACTCCGAGCAAAATAAGGCTTTTCACAATATCATTATAAACAATATTTACATGTTGACATTGTTTCTCCTGCAGAGCTGTCTTGGGTTGGTGCTGACAGGAGATCAGAGAGGGCAGTTCTTAAAGAACGCCCTCAGACTCAACACTTCCTTTTTCGGCCCCACAGATCTGCACACTGCTCTCAAGTAAGATGCCATTTATAGCTTATAAAATGTAATTAAATCTAACCCTTTTCCAAAAACATCACCACTTCTCTCCCTGGTTTCTTTCTGTGCAGTCAGCACCTGTTGGCCCAGTGGATGTGCAGCAAGGGTGACTACAGAGGTGCTATGACCCACGAGAAAGAGGCCCTCGCTGCTTTTACCTCCTTGGTCTGTATATCTGCATAAAAGAGTGGATTGGTCGCGAGTGCATGTCATCTCATGGTTATTTTCTTTCCCAGTTTGGAGAGGATCACTCTCAGACACGCTGCAGCAAAGAGTTTCTGTGCACCATCACCCAGCAAGCAGTGAAGGTGGAGCGCTCTCTCAGACAGGCAGGAGCTGACTGCACGGAGCAAACAGTGGAGGTATGTCTAGGAGCTCATGACATCTCTGATACCATGGACCTCTTTGAATCTTACGAAGAAAAAGGTGAAAGTGTGTTTATTAATCTCCCTGTTCTCTCTGTGTCCTCAGTGTCTAACTCCCTCAGCTGAGACTATGCTGGAGCAAATGGTTCTGGTGACAGGGATCAGAAGGCTTACACAAAGGTAAATATTCACTGTAATATTTGACATATATTATATGACTAAAACGTGTGTGCAATGATATCCAAATCTTAAATAAGCCCCTATCAATATGTTGGTCTATAGTAGTTTTTTTTTTTTTTTTTTTAACAACACATAAGTTAAATATTCTTTGATAAGATTCCTTAAATTTATTTAACGAAATGTGACCAAGATGAGGGCTGATCTGAACATTTTGCTGTTGAAAAAGAAATGTTTTGGTCCTCTCTGATGGAGTAAGTATTAGTGATACTGTTTTAAACATATTGTGGCATTTCTTTACTGTAATGTATTTTTGATACTTTCCAAAAAAATTGGGTTCTCCTGGATGTCTTCTTGCTATTCCTCTCTCTGGTGAAAACAAAACAAAAAAAGCTTATTGTGAATAAAAATCTGATCTTTCAAACACTGATGCTTTTTTTTTTACTTAATATGAGAAACTTGAAAATGTTTCATTGAATTTAAATGAAGTTTATGTACTACTAACAAATAAAATAAATCTCAGATCACCTTTTCACACACGCTCCAGCAGCATGCATCTGTATTTAAATATTGTTTTGTTAGATAAGAAGCCACTCATTAATCCATTGTGTTTTCACAGTGACGGGCTCCAGGAGTATAAGAAGAAACATCTGGAACTGAAGGCAGCGGTGGCAAAAGAACTGGGGTTCAAAGTTACTAACGAGCTCGTCTCCTTAGAGACTGTGATTCTGGGAGAGAAAAGCTTCACTCAAGAAACAGGATGCGGGAAGGAAGCAGAGGACGGAGGAAGCCCAGCAGTGGAGAATGCCAGCAAGAGCAAACAGGAGCAGCCAGTGGAAGAGGCCGCTGCCTTCGTTTCAGCTAATGGTCATGTGCTGGAGCCAGCTGAAAATAACCAGCACGAGGAGAAAACGGATGTAGATGAAGGAGACGGTGATAGAGCAGCTTCAGATGCTGAGGTCAAGGTAGTGAATGGGGAGTCAGAGGTCAGAGCTACAGGAGGGCAAACTGAGACCAGCACAGCCAATGGGGAGATAAAACCTGAGGCAATAGCTGATGAGATGAAGTCAGAGTCAGGTGGGGTAAATGGTGAAATAAATGGAGCTTTAAACATCAAAGTTAGCTCATCAGTCCTTAAGAGTAAAGGAACCTGGGCAGATGTTGTTTCAAAAGCTCCCATAGCCAATGGAACAGCAAACAAAAACACAGTAGCATTCAATGGAGTCGCAGATAATGTCACTGCTAATGGAACAGCTGGAGAGTGAAAACGTACCACCAGCAAAACAGTGTTGTAGTCAAGTTTTTCCAAGCCACAGCGTGAACATGAAGCTTAGCATGAGGTAACAGAGAGTCAGATCTTGAGTATTATTTTGTGTTGGACATGTTGATGATGCTGGGAGAAGGCTGTACTGTCGAGTGTTTTTTTTCTCAACAATAAACTTTTTACTCTGGTTTACCAATGATCTAGCTTTTTTTTGACACATACATAGTATTTACATGCATGTAGAAATGATGTGCGAAGGATATGATCATGACTCAGGTATAAACAATCTAAGTTTTTTCATATGGTAAATGGTATGACATCAATGGAAATCAATCTGCACATCCACAAGACTTGCTTCAGATATGAAAGCCATCATGTAGAAAATATTAAAATGTATATTTTTACCACAGGGTAATGCTCTGGAAAGAACATTTAGAAAATTAAGTTAGACAGTAAAAAAAAAGTGATATATATCTATATATCTATAGATATATATCCCACCTGTTGAACAACGTAGCATTCACGATTTTGTTCTCAGAAAACAGATCACACGGAAACAGACAAAGCTAATTTGTCAGCTTTGCATATTAAGTTTGTTCTGCAGCCAACTTTTAAATCCTGATTTTTGGAGCTTCGCTTCAGCACTTAAATGCACATAACTTTGACAAAAAACGAAGATGAGTAAATACTTTCCATAAAGTGATACCTACGATGCTTCATCTAACTCAATCCAATTTCAAGCCTGTTTTTATTTGTTGGTACGTGTTCATGTTGTACCAACTGAAAGTAATTTATTAAACCTATAGTTAGAGAGTAACTTAATACACTTCCTTGTCCTCGCTGGTTGAAAGTATCAAGCCTGTTTTCCCTCTAAGCACACCCAGTATCAGTGATGGGTGTGGCTGGGTGTGGTCAGAATGGTGCTTTAATTGATCTGTAACCCTACCAAACAGTGATGTTGCATATTCCTGAAGTATACCTGTACCTCAATGCAGCTAGGTGATAGATTAAACCACTGGAGGTCAGAAAAAACAAGATAGGAACTGGTCCAAGATGCTCAGAAATCTCTTTTCCTCTCCAATAAGGCCTTGAGACCAACTATCATCACAGTGGCTCAATATTGCAAGATTCAATTGTTAATTTGAAGCAGGGTTCATTTATTTAAAAACTGCTCACAATAATTAAAACAGTAACAACAGTAAAAAAAGTATTTCTTGTTCATTTCCTGTCTTAGCTCTGTGTTTCCCTCTGAATAATCTCCAAATCAAAGCAGTGTTGGTACTGCGGTTCAGGCGGCTCTGCCCAGGTGGACTGTGGGAGTCTGTTAAGGCTGCTGGTAAGAAAGGTGATGACAGCTGTGTCACTGAAGGTGTCAATCAGATAGGCTGGACAAGGCAGCTGTCTCTCCTCACACACAGACACAGCCTGAGTAATGTAGCTGTAGTCCCGCTCGAACTCTCTCTTGATTGTCCTGTTGGGACAACAGACAGAAAACATCACCTCGCCTCTCATTTCAACATGATCTCCCTCACGTCTTGTACTAACCTGTCCCTCATGCCACTGAAGCTGTTTCCAATGATTATCATCAGAGGAAGACTCTGTGTACTCCAATTCTTCCACAAAAGGTTGTTGTACAGGGCTTTCCCACAATGCATCAGGTAAAAGAGTGTGGGCTTCGTCGCCAGACGCTTCCCCTCCTGCACAACACAGTGAGACAGAATGCTGTTGTTTTAGGACTGATGTCCTACCTTCTGGTCAGCCAATAAACTCTGAAAATCAACTTGCAGATACCTGAAACTTGCTTGAGATAAGTCAACGTAGGTTTTTTCAGTGGTCTGTAATTGTTGTATGTTAATTCATTATTTGTATTTATGTGCTAAAGGACACTCAGACATTAGAGGTCTAAAAATCTGCCCTCAAACAGGAACTTCTGAATGCAATTATCTACCATGTTTGTGTTACCTTTTTTCACAAAATCTGATTTCTTATTGTCCGGGTTCTGGATCTGCTTGCTCTTTGGTAGTTCACTCTCAAATCGTGGTTTCCTAGAGTTTCACCCCAAGGTCTTTAATCCACACAACTGGGAGACTTTATTTTTCTTCTCCCCTAAACAACTTTCTAGTCTCTCTCTATATAAATTTGCACACAAACTGGAATGAATTTAAAATAATGGTCTGAGGGGCAGGAAAAGTGAAGGGAAAAATCTGAAGAGATGTGGTTTGATTTGGAAGGTTGATGGCAACTTGGCAATACTGTTAGGCATTTGTATTTTGTATTAAATGGGCTGAAACATTCAACAGCACTGGAACAAATAATTTGTTCTCCACACGATTTTCCACTTTCCTGACAGTATAAAAATACACAAGCGGCCAACCACTGACCTCATTTTGTGTGAGTACAGTCAGACCCAGCTCTCTCAAAACATCCCTCTCTCCAGCGGAGAATGCAGGGTCATAAACAGAGCAGTCCTTCAGTGGGATCTAAAGGGAGAGGAGGAATATATAATGAACAGGGTCTCAGGTAGAGTGTTTGTGATCTCACTGGATAAACATATCCTCTAACCTGCCCTGCATCCAGCAGCAGCAGCAACATGGCTAGCTGGAAGCGAGATGAGACACAGGAGGACAATGAGCCAAGGCCATAACACACGCACTCCAGCTGTGGGCATAGTCTGCTCCTCCCCAGCTGGTCGGCGGGGACCTTAGAGTCCTTGTTCTCTGAAGGTTTTGACAAGGCTGCTGATCCTGCCACCAGCACCTGATCTGAAGACAAGAATCCTGAAGCGGTCACTGAGCTGCAGGCTACATTATTCCACAGCCTAACATAATATTTGGTGAGAACTCCACTTGTCCAGCATACTCACCTTTCCACTGGTGCCAAAACTGCTCGCATTTTAGCTCAGACCTGCAGAGAGGGAAGAAAAGCAGAGTTACTGGAATCTCTTGAGTTTCTGGTGAAAATGTGTATCCACCTAAAAAATATATTATATTCCAAGAACTTCTTGCTTAACCTAAATTTTACTTCTTACACGGTGTCTCTGATTCGTTTAACAATTTTCCCGATGTCCAGCTGCTCCTGGCAGCATGTTAAATTTGAGGACACCTGAAGTGATTTTGATTTCCGCGCTGCGCCTTTTCGTCGCCGGGCCACCTGCCACTCGTCCCCGGTGTCCGACATCTATGCTAATTCATCGGTGGCCCATGTACACATACACGAGATTAAAATGATCCTTTTATTAACAAAGTTCTCACATAAATGCAGCCTGGGGTTAGCCAGTCTGCAGGAAGTGGGACTATTTTGAGTGTAACACACGGATTTCCTCTTCCGGTGTTGTGCCAAACGTATTCATCTTGTAGAATCAGGGGACACTTGTGGTTTGAGATAACCTGACGTACAGACCAGACGGCATTCAATCTTTGTGATTGCGTGACATGCTTTGGACATATTATTTTGCCTTTTAAACGGACGTGAATGGATGGTTTGGTACAACACCGGCAGTTACGTCACGGCGACAACCGGAAGTACCCGTGTTTTCGTGTGTAAAACGATCAAATTTACGTTAGCTGATTTGGGCTGGATTACCTTTTATTACTGCCACAGAACAATTTATGTATACTGACCTCTGTGTAGAGGAATAAAGACCGTTTCAGGTGAGTTAGAGAGAAAAATAGCTAAAATAGTATTTAATGAAATGAAAGTTTTTCGGGTAAAGCTAGCAGTTAAATTAGCTGTCGTTAGCTTTTGCTAGTAACGGTTAGCTTGTCTTCACGTTGGGTTTTCTCCACAATGGAAGATCTAACATTATTCGTGTAGTTGTTTAGACATGTTTACTAAGACCAGTAGTGTTAACTAAATAGTTCGTGCTCTTTATATTTTTCTTTGAGTTCAAAGCAAACTCGACTAAATAATAGTTATTGATATATCAATTTCATATCTGGGATACAATTACCACATGACCATAGCTACAAAGCTTCAAAATAAACAAACGTACTGGTTGTAACGTTAGTTTGTCAAAATCTCAACTTACTTATTAGATGTATTCCTGCCGGCTTTTATTATTGTGCTATCCAGAGATGTCCATGTCCCATCTATATGGGCGGAGAGAGGAGGAGGATGAAGGTGTGGAGGTGGAGAGCTTTGAGGTGACAGAATGGGATCTGGCCAATGAGTTCAATCCTGACCGCCGCAGACACAGACAGACCAAGGACCAGGCCACCTACGGCATCTGGGCTGACAGGGACTCAGACGAGGATGAGAGACCGAGCTTTGGAGGCAAGAAGTAAGGAATAGGTTTATTTTTGTTGCTGCCCGATGCCCTGGTTGTGTCAAAGTCTGTTTTCCTGTTGACATGTGTTTCTCACTTTAATCTGCACCCAGCCAGTTCTCTTTTGAGATGCTTGACCTGACCCCAGCCTTACCCTCACCCCAACTAGTTTTCACTGTTATGCCTGACCATAACCTACCCTACTCAAAGGAGAACAGACTTAAACACAAGATCCCATCTTAGTCCTCCCAAGAGGAATAGTCCACAGAAACATCAACTGCTGCTGCTTCTTTGTTGTACAATTGTAAGTCTATTGTTTGTGTTTTTTCTAGATCTAAAGACTACTCTGCTCCAGTCAATTTTGTGAGTGCTGGTCTGCGTAAGAATGCAGCTGAGGAGAAACGACACCAACAAAAATTAGAAGGTGGCTCTGATGACTCTGAAGATGATGGTCCTTCAGCCCCTCCCCCTCCTCGCAGCACAGCACCCAAAAAACTCCAGATGGTACATTTGGTTGTGCCTATTTTCTTTATCCATTGCAGAAAATTCTGTTACAGGGATGTGTCAAACACAAACTGCTTTTATTTTATTTTATAGGGTAATTTCCGGGGGAACCAGTCCCAGAGGTTTGCAGGTGGCATACAGTCTGGCAAAGGCATTGGTAACTGGGAGAAGCACACAAAGGGAATTGGACAAAAACTTCTGCAGAAGATGGGCTACCAACCAGGCAAAGGCCTGGGCAAGAATGCTCAAGGTGGGTAGACTTGAGAAGGTTATATTATTGTGTTATTTAGTAAGTATGTGTGTTTTACAGGACAAACTAAGTAGAATTGATATTTCTGACCGTCCACCCTCTTATTGCTGCAGGTATTGTAAACCCCATTGAGGCAAAAGTTCGTAAAGGCAAGGGAGCAGTGGGTGCTTATGGCAATGAGCGAACCCAACAGAGTCTTCAGGATTTTCCTGTGATCGACTCAGAGGAAGATGAGGAAAAGGTAGAGTGCCTCTTTTTTTCTGTTACACCCACTGGTAGATTATGTAACAGAAGGGATATTGTCGAGTCACTCAACATTCCTTCAATGCTATTCTTGATTTCTCTATGTGTAGGAGTTTCAGAAGGAACTAGGCCAGTGGCGTAAGGAT
The DNA here is from genome assembly GCA_036023655.1 of Nannoperca australis. Taxonomy (NCBI): domain Eukaryota; kingdom Metazoa; phylum Chordata; class Actinopteri; order Centrarchiformes; family Percichthyidae; genus Nannoperca; species Nannoperca australis. Next base: position 8,780 of record JAVQJD010020876.1, read on the forward strand.
CCCGCAGGCCCTGTAGGAAAGAAGAAACCCAAGTACTCCTACAGAACTGTAGACGAGCTGAAGGCTAAAGGCAAGGTGGCAGGGCGCAGTACGGTGGCATCCGCTGGAGAGCTGGCACAGGTCAAGGTATGTTCGAAAAGACTGGCATTAACACTCTTTGTGTCGTTCTCACAGGAATGTTATCAGGGCATTACTTGATCTTTACACTCCTTGGATTAGGCTGTAATGTTGTAACAAGCATCGGGAACTTGAGCCAATTGTACTTTTACAATCATCTGTGGGTGGAATTGTCATATATGAATGTTTTTGCCTCTGACCTCATTTACCCAACATCTCCTCCCATCTCAAGGTAATAGATATGACTGGAAGAGAGCAAAAGGTATATTACAGTTACAGTCAGATGTCCAACAAGCACAGTGTTCCAGATGAAGGTCCACCAAGCATGTCCACTCAGAATCAGAAGGCATCCGGCTTTGCTCTCCCTGAACTCGAACATAACTTGCAGCTACTGATAGACCTTACGGAACAGGACATATTACAGGTATGAGCGAACCAAAAATGTCTTCTGCTATGACGGGGACTAATAAAGGCTTCTCTGGCACTCTTCTACTTCTTCTTCTACCACATACTGACACGCTTTCTCTTTTGCTATCTTATTACCACCTCCTGTAGTCTGCCAGACGTCTGCAGCATGAAAAAGATGTAGTTGTGTCTCTGAGCCACGAGTCGCGAGCACTGCAGAGCAGACTGGATGCAGAGCAAGATGCCATCCAGAGAATGGAGGCCGTTCTGGCATTGGTGGAGCGTTTTCCTTCTGGGGAGATGGCACCAGGGGAGGGACCCACCCTGCAGGTGCATATACAGTGCAGACACACAGACAGTCTGTTTTAGTCTGGGAGTCCTTCCTCTTTTATTACATCTACGTAGGTAAATATTTTGGTGCCTTCCTTCTCTTTCTTCAGGAGTGCGCCCGGATCTTTGAGACTTTGCAAACAGACTATTATGAAGAATACAAGACAATGGGATTGGCAGACTTGGCTGTAGCTGTTGTTCAGCCGTTGCTCAAAGAGAGACTTCGTTCCTGGGACCCCCTGAAGGTATGCTTTTGCAATTATATTCTTTTGAGGTAAATATATAGTTTTATATTTTGCTTTAATAATGAAGCTACCACCTCTCAGACTGTTCTCTGGTCATTTCAGGACAGCTCTTATTGTCTGGAAGACATCGGTCAGTGGAGAGCAATACTTGAATCTAGAGACCTCCACTCCAGTGTGCCAGATTCAAACATGGACCCTTACCACAGGTCATTTTAATCACACAAATATATAATTTAATTTAATATAATTTTAATATAATTTTAAATGCATTTTTGACTATATGTGTTTGTAACATGTGTGTCCTCTCTTTGTTGGTCCAGACTGTTGTGGGAAGTGTGGATGACAGTGATGCGGTCCTGTGTGTCAGGCTGGCAGCCTCGTATGGTAGGGCCAATGGTGGACTGTGTGGAAGTGTGGGCTCCTCTTCTGCCCCTGTGGATCCTGGATCACCTGTTGGAGCAGCTGATCCTACCCCGACTACAGCGAGAGGCAAGACACACACACTATCTCCACCTAAACTTCCTTAGATGTAGACAAACTCCCACGGTTTTGATCATTTCACATAATTGCTGTCTTCATTTCCTTTTTGGTAGGTGGATAACTGGAACCCTTTAACTGACACAGTGCCCATCCACTCCTGGATCCATCCATGGCTGCCTCTGCTCCAATCACGTCTAGAGCCTCTTTACCCACCAATCAGGAGCAAACTGTCCAACGCCTTGCAGCGATGGCATCCCAGCGACACCTCAGCCCGCCTCATCCTGCAGCCGTGGAAAGACGTTTTCACACCAGGCGCATGGGAGGCCTTCATGGTGAAAAACATCATCCCTAAACTAGGTATGTCCTTATCTGTGACCGCCTCAAGTACATAGCAGGGGATAAAAATAAAATCTTATCCTTCCACATCCCTCCTTTTCACACTGGTTTCTCTTCTTCATATGGTTCATTCTGTTTCCCTCCTCAGCTCTGTGTCTGGAAGAGCTGGTTATCAACCCTCACCAGCAGCAGATGGAGCCATTTCACTGGGTGATGGACTGGGAGGGCATGTTGTCCCCCTCCAGCATGGTGTCCCTGCTGGACAAAAACTTCTTCACAAAGTGGCTGCAGGTGAGTGACTATACACAGTAAATTGTACACACAATAGAAGGTAATTAAGATGCACTTAATTGCAATGAATTGTTGTATACATTTAATTTGATTAAATCCTTTGTGACACTGTTATGTCTGTTTGTGTTGTTATAGGTCCTGTGTTCATGGTTGAGCAACAGTCCAAACTACGAGGAAATTACAAAATGGTACCTTGGTTGGAAAAGCATGTTTAGTGACGTCTTGTTGGCACAGCCGCTCATTAAAGAGAAATTCAATGAAGCTTTGGACATCATGAACCGTGCAGTGTCTTCAGGCATGGGTTGGTATTACACACAGTCTCAGAAAATAAACACAGGAAAACTATGGAACAGCATTAATTTCATATAATTATAATTATTTATCCCTTTTATCTCTGCTGTACCAAAACATACTACAACACTCATCCTTTTTCATATCCTCAGGTGGATATATGCAACCTGGTGCAAGGGAGAATATTGCATATCTAACACAGACGGAGAGACGAAAGGACTTCCAGTATGAAGCGATGCAGGAGCGCAGAGATGCCGAGAGTGTGGCTCACAGGGGCATCAGTGCTGGCGTGCCAACCAACTTTAAAGATCTTATCCAGACCAAGGCAGAGGAGAACAACATTGTCTTTATGCCCTTAGTGGCCAAGCGGCACGAGGGCAAACAGCTCTACACATTTGGGCGTATTGTCATCTTCATAGACAGAGGGGTCGTGTTTGTGCAAGGAGAGAAGACTTGGGTGCCCACGTCTTTGCAGAGTCTGATAGATATGGCCAAGTGAGGGTGGACTGACTGGTCTGCCAAGAGAATAGGTAGAGCAAATGTTTGCTTTTTATGTAACGTCAGTATGCTGATCCTTGTCATTATGTGTCTTTGTACATTTTTAAAGTGTCAACAGAAATGTGAATAAATCCTTTTTGAACATATGTGGTCTGCTTTGTCCCTTTTTTTTTTTAATCAAATGTGAAATGTACATGACATTTTAAAAAGATTTCTCTATTATGGTATGATACTTTTACTTTATATTTATTTGTACATTTTCACCTTTGGTATTTTCAATTTTTTTATGGGAGAACAAACTAACAATGGATTTAAGGAAAGGAGGTACATTTTTATTTTAGTGTAGCGCAGTCTTTTTGAATGACTTGTAATGCCAGCGTTACATTTGTTTACTGTAGGTGGCAGTGTAGCTGCTAGTTCCTCCTTCGGCTATCCGGTCTGAGACTTTTGGCATGACAGGGCTTCCGTCCGTACTCGGCGTTTTGCGGTGGAACAAAAGTAATCTGCACAAGTGCATTTGCCACGATTTAATAACTTCAGACGCATTTTTGGATCACGAAGGTATGTGGATAATTTAGATATCTCATGGAATACACAATATATCAACAGTTTGCTATCTGTGATTGGAAAACTTTATGAGCCGACAGGCTAACGGTTGTTAGCCCATGAGCTAGTGAGCTGTAGCTATCACAGATATACAACGCTAACATTAGCTAGCTTGCTAATAGGTAAAACATGGTGGCACGCACGTCACTGTAACTAGCTAAAGATTTTCACGGCTTGTCTTACTGTATTCCCGATCTTTATCCAGCCACCCATGTCGTCGGACGCCCTGAAGAAGCGAAAGTCGAAGGTTCTCCGCAGTGAAGGAGGAACCCCAGAGATGAAGCGAGGTCGCGGAGATGGGGACCAGCAGGTAGGATTCCGCCGGGTGGGACCGGTCAAACTCCAATTTGTCTTCAAATTCAAGTACACACAGATGTACTATTTACTTACTCGTACACAAATATACAGTATGCATTCAAGTGGGTGAGCTTTAAAAGTTATAAAGATTACTGAATTAAACGGATGTTTTTGGTTTTACTAAATACCAGACACATCTACCATATAATGCAACCAAAAGCAGTACCATCAATTATAGACTGCATATTGATGTAGGTTTTTTTTATTTCAGGATGTGCGCGTGTATAGTGAGGAGGTGGAGCTGGACAGCAGAAACCCTGAGCAGGACTTCCTGCAGTACAAAGAGTCATGTGAGAGTTTGGCCACACTCATGAGTGAGATCCAGGATCTTAAGACCAACGGTGCCAAGGAGGGGGTAAGCATCATACACTTCCAACCTACTCTGACATTATAGACTGATTTCTTAGTCAGTTGTTGTCAGTAATAATGTGCATTACAGACCAGTTCAACTCATCAAGGTGATATGCTGGTTTGTCACTGTAGAAACAAGTATATTCCCTCACAGCAATAACTATTTATAATTATACGTACAGTTTGTAGTACTGGTAAAGTTAATACATCAAAACATTGTTTATATGTTCCCAGACAAGAGTGATTCTGTGTCTTCACCTTAATAAAGAAGTCTAACTAGTTGTATCTGTTCTCAGTGTGCTGAGGTGGAGCAGAAGCGTATGCAGAGCTGCATCCACTTCATGAATCTGAAAAAACTCAATCGCCTGGCTCATATGCGACTGAAGAGAGGCAGAGACCAGACACATGAGGTAACCCCTGCACAACTCTTAGTTTCTGTCCAACATATGAAATAATAAAAGACATAACAGCTTAGTTTAAGTTCACACTGTTCCATTTCTTTGCTGAAAAAGTGCTGCCTCAACTCCCTTTTTTGCTGATCAGGAAAGGCAAGCACTTTGTTTCTACTTATAACACCTAACTGCAGTAGCTGTCTCTGTCAGCAAAGAAAGCTTATACACCCTCGGGTTTGAATGTATTGATCCAGTTTAGGATCCTGCTTATTGATCCCTGTTCTAATCGAATCGAGGTTCTGATTCTTGGCATGTTGCTTGTTGTATTTATTTCCAGAGCCACTTGGGCTGTGTTTGCAAACCAATCGTAACCACTGTCTTATCTCCTTCAGGCAAAGCAGAGGGTGGATGTGCTGCACCTTCAGTTACAGAACCTACTGTATGAAGTTATGCATCTTCAGAAAGAGATCAGCAAGTGTCTGGAGTTCAAGTTAGTACAAATGATCTTGTTGTATGTATATATATATATATATATATATATATATATATTTATATATATGTGTGTATATATATATATATATATATATATATATATGGAACAAAAAGCTGTCTTCATTTATACAGCACTTTGATTTAGGAAATATGACACATTTTCTGAAGAAGACACTCTGGTCACATAAAGCCCTTTAAATAAAGACACCCCTGTTCTTTCTATCTGATAGATTTATAATCGTTCATTAATTCCCTGGGTGAAGAACACTAATTACTTACCTCAAAAGATGCTTAAAATGTATAGCAGTTATATGTAGCTAGTTATACAAAAAGTTGCTCACAAGGACAAAATGCTTGAATATATGGCTGTTGATAGCTACATATTTTATGGAATGCATGCTTCCACAGTGGTAATAATATATGAACTTTGTTTATAATGCACCTTTCATACACACAATCCATCTTAAAATGCCTTGTTAACATACCTCTCCTTGACCCAGGTCTAAGCATGAGGAAATAGACTTGGTGCCTGAGGAAGAGTTTTACCAGGAGGCGCCGCAGGACATTTCCAGGCCCCAACTCACCAAAAATGATCCCCACCAGCTCACACTGGCACGGTTGGACTGGGAGCTTGAACAGAGAAAGAGGTATGTGAACTTGCACACCGCATAGTGCGTAAGTAGCAGGCTGTGGTCAAAGCACAGAGCAGCTGTTAATCGTTTCTGCTCGGATACAGGTTGGCAGAGAAATACAAGGAGTCACAGGCCACAAAGGAGAAGATCCAGAAGAGCATCGAAGTGAAGAAGGAACATCTGACAAGCTTGCAGCCAGGACTCAATGCCATCATGCAGGTATACCAGCTGTCTGGCTGCCATATTATAAAGGTTTTCACTCTGTTTTTGTTCCAGTCTCAGCAGCTTGGAGCATTGATTTTACAAAGTGTTTTGAAAATGTGTTGTTTATTTATTATTTATGATTTTGGATTCGTAATTTATTTTCGTGTTCATTTGTAAACAAAAGTGTTCTGTAGAGCTTCATTAATCTTTTTTTCTTCATTGTGGTGAAGGTCTGCTACACCACCATGGGGCACCATGTACTGATCTTCTCTCTCTTCTTTCACAGGCCTCTGTCCCAGTGCAGCAGTACCTGTCCATGCCTTTTGAACAGACTCAGAAACAGACAGAGATTGCCCGCCATCTGCCTCCACCTCTCTACGTCCTGTTTGTTCAAGCCAATGCCTATGACCAGGCCTGTGGTAAATAATAATTAGAGAATATCCTAATTTTCAAGACCAAAATAGTAATTTTTTTTATGGGATACATTGTCAATGGGGTTTATTTGTTTCTATTTCAGACAAGAACCTGAGTGTCTCAATCAGTGGTGATGTGGATGAGGCCAAGGCCCTCTCTAAACCACCAGAAGATTCCCAGGGTACAAACACTTCTGCACACCATCACACATGCAGCATGTGCACACAAACACTGTTAAACAGATTTTCTGTTGTACTATATGTTGTTTAATATTTCAAGATGTTGTATTTGTATCACCCCAAGACAAACAAACAAAACATGAAATGATGTGTTCTGGTTTCATTCAGATGATGAGAGTGATTCAGATGCAGAGGAGGAGCAAGAGAAAACGGTAAGTCTAAGGCCTGGCTTTACTCCCAACTCTCACACTTAGACACACGCACAAACACCTTCAGGTCAGTGGGTTTGGCGATTTCTTAATATACCCTTCTCTGCACACACAAACTCCCTGAAGCCCAAGCTGTCACACATTGTGGTCTGGCGCGTTTGGGTAGCGGCAGCTATCGACCTGTTCCTGCAGCCGGACAAGTGCCAACTGGGGGATTCTGGGAAATATTTACCAAGAATGGCTAGGTGACTGTAACCTGAGCCCACCTCGGGCATGCACACTCAGCACCAAACCAGTGCTCGTTTTTGTTGTCAGACTGTCTGTCAGGATGTTTCTCTAGATGTATATTCTAAATGATGTATTTAGGAATACGTTTTTTTTATTTTGCTACAACCTCTGTCTGGCCTTGTACTATCTGCTTATGGCAGCTTACTTGTCATATTTGGCCACACATCTTTTTCAATTTGTGCCATTTCCAGCCCTTCCTTTGAACTGCCGCTTCCTCCTCTGTAATAGAAGAGGGCTAAAATGCTATCGATGCAAAGTGACTATCAAGTTTCTCCTGTAAGCAGCTGGAATTTGATGCAAACTGTTTTTCGAATTTATTTGAGTATGCCACAATGTCAAACATGCACATTGTTGTTTGTTGTTTTGCTTTCTTCCTTTTCATCTCTTGTTTCCATTGCTTTTTATTGTCTGTTGTCTCTGACAGAAGAGGAGAAGGCCAACTACAGGCGGCCAGCTGGATGACAAAAGACGGGAGATGCTGAAAAGGCACCCTCTGTCCCTCTGCCTAGACCTCAAGTGTAAAGGTAACTCATTCTACATTCTCAAAATTGTAGTGTTTGCACCAAAACGCTATACTGTGTATTGTGGCTACTCTATACCAAGCGGGTAGTATGTGGGGGAAAATAAAGGTAAGCGTGACCCACTGCTATGATGTCATGACACCACTTGACCCTCGTGGTCCCTCTGCTGGCAATAAAAGGAACAGTGACAGATTATAGGGAGATCTGCATTGCAGGCGTAACTCTACCTAAAGGGGGAGGAGGGAGGGAGGTGAGAGAGACGGCTTGGGTCTGCAGCACATGCTGTAAGCATATTTTCTCATCACCAGTATTTCTGTAACTTCTGCTTTTATGTCTTGAGCCTTCCCTCTCCCCTCCTGTCTTCACTGCTGCAGCAGTCGGTTTACTGCGGTAAAAGCAAAACGTGAGCAGTGTAGGTGTCTGTGAGTGACGGTGTCACTCAGTTCACTGTGACTACAGAGAGTGCAGCGGGAAAGACGACCATCAGCATAGTATGCATCCCCTGGGTGCTGCTATCTGCTGTCGTGACCACACCCTGTTATTGCTCTCTAATGCGCTGCAATGTGAAGTAAACCCCTCAGGGGGGCGTTCACTGTGAGGATTAATGAAAAGAGGGGGGTGGTGGGAGAATTGAATTAAGCTAGTAATGGATTAGTTCATTACTGTTTGTTATCCGTTATGTCTCCACAGATGGCAGCATCCTCCATCTCTCCTTCTACTACCTGATGACTCTGAACATTTTGACTGTCAAGACCAAGGTCTCCACCTCCATGGACCTAAACACAGCCATTAGCGCAGGGTGTGTGTGTTGTGTGTGTGTTTAAGCATCCGTCTCCCACTCTGTGGCCCTGAAAGGAAACTCTAATGATGTCTTCTCCTGCAGGGATCTGCTGAAATCAGACACTCTACTCTGCTGTCTCTACACCAGCGACCAGGGACGAGAAACACCAAATCCAGCTAATCGCTACCAGTTTGATAAAGTCGGGTGAGGATGTCAAAAAATTTAAGTCAAAGATGAAGAATCACACCATTGAACTTAACAAAATCTCACCAGAATTAACCAAGTATTCCTCTTTTAGGATAGTTTGCTTTGCTGATTATGTGGAGGAGCTGGGCCATCCCTACATGTGGGTTCAGAGTCTCGGAGGACTACATTTTCCCAAAGATACTTCAGAGGTGCGTGTTGAAGTCAAGTATTATCCCAGTTGAGCCCAGTTTCTGTGTGTTACAGCGTTCTCATGTTTTTTCAGAGTGTGCGTGTGGGCAGTTCCCTGAGTGCCAGCCAAATGGAGAGCACCATGAAGCTTCTGAGGGGACGAGTCCAGTCCCGCTTGGCTTTGCACAAGCAGTTTGCCTCTTTAGGTACGTTATATGTTAACAACTACACAATAAATGGTCCTAAAGAAGAGAGAGGACATTTTGACTCAGATTGTTTATACTCGTGCCCACAGAGCACAGCATCATCCCGGTGTCCACTGAGTGTCAGCACCTCTTTCCTGCCAAGATCATCTCCCGTTTAGCTCGCTGGACCACAATCACTCACGAGGAGTACATGGTATGTACATATAAACACATGCGTACAGATATTTGAAATCACCTGGATCCAAAAATACACCTCGTGCAGCATACATCTCACTGATATTTCTCTTTCTCGGTAGGAACTGCAATATACACGTCATGTGACTGATGCTGGGCTGGCAAAGGACACTGATATGTACTTTATGGCTGTGGTGGAGAGGGGCACAGGTAAATACTTACGCTGATGATAGAATTGGCCAATATTGTTAACTTTATTTTAATTTTTTTCTTATTAACCACTGTGGGGGGAAAAAATCAGATGTGTGAACTCAAACTGCCTTTTCTGATTGTGACCAGACCTAAAGGACAAGATAATTCCTTTGTTTAGGTTTGTGTTTCCTGTAAGCATCGTAAACCTTAATT
>JAVQJD010020883.1:0-10255 GCA_036023655.1 Nannoperca australis
TCGAGGTGTCGGATGTGTGCAGTGACGTTCTTCAGCAAGTCAGACATGCAGATCCACGCCAAGTCCCACACTGAGGCCAAGCCCCACAAGTGCCCCCACTGCTCCAAGTCGTTCGCCAACTCCAGCTACCTGTCCCAGCACATCCGCATCCACAGCGGGGCCAAGCCCTACTCCTGCACCTACTGCCAGAAAACATTCAGGCAGCTCAGCCACCTCCAGCAGCACACACGGTACTGGGCTGAGTGGGCTGTGAGCTCATTGTGTGTTCATGTGGTCTCTGTGGTTAAAGCACGTGTGTGGGCCTGTGTGTGGTGACTGACGGGGGGAGAGAGGGGGGGGGGGGGGTGTCGGGGTGTTTTGGGAGTGTTGACAGTGTAATGCTCTTTATGCACAGTCTAGTATTAAGGTGCAACACGCAAACTAAAATTAACCTAAATTCAATCTTGGTTCTAAGCTTGTTATTTTTATGTCTGACGATTAGAACTTCTCTGGAATCTGATTGATTATCAGGATTGAAAACCAGCATCATCATTGAATTGAACAGTTACTTGGATGGTTTACAAGTTCAGATCCTCTGAATACACGAGAGCCTGGGTGGATGTTTGCCACTGTGTTTAGTAGAGGTCGTCTTACACTACCAGCTACCACCAAAATATGCAGCACGTGGTTGGTGTTAACTTTCTCACCCTGGTGATTCTGTCACAAGCTTGGCTTGGAACTGCATGCGTGTTTCCATCTTACTTCATCTACTTTCTCTGGATCCACCTCTGCTTTCACACTACTCCTTCAAACATCCCCTGTTTGGTTTGAACCTCTGGAGACCTTTCGCTGCAGCTGGAGCCACTTTAATGTTAAAACAGTTTAATTTCAGGTCCAAGTGAAAAAGCAATGGGAATAGAATTTGGCTAAGATCCCATTGGGGAGGTAACGGCGTGAAGATGTTTACAGATGAGTTGATTATTAGACAGTGAAAATGTTGTCAGCTGGAAAATCCACTTTGCATACTAACTTTCCCTGCACTCAGGCAGCATGCATATTTTACACACCCTCACAAACATATTTCATGTCACATATAAAGCCGCTATTCCCACACTGAGCATAGTTTTACTGTGATTTCACGTATCTGTGTGTGAGCATGTAAGAACGCACCTGTCACCGTCCATGCCTTCGTGACTTTCACGTTTGACTTTGTCGTTCACCTTCTTGGTGTTTTCATTTCCCTTATTGCCATGCGCTGGGTTTCCTTTGTGGGTTTCAGTCCATTCATTTTAAAACAGGACGATGCGCTCCACTGGCCCGCCACTCGTCTTCAATTTACATTTCTGAGCCAGACATTGATAGAAACACTCCGCTCAGAGCAGACACAGCAAACGGAGAGACTGAGAGAGAGAGAGGGAGAGAGAGAGAGAGAAAAGCGTGACTGTGCTTGCTGTATGTTTTTGTTCTGTGTTTTCACAACTCAGACACAGCACAAAGAGCACACTGTCAAACGTAATGATCTGTGATCAACGCAATTGATCGCAGATCCTGTCAACTTTAACGCATGATTTGGTCTTCGGTTCATGGTGAAGTTTGGTCATGCTGTAGCTTAAAATTCTCTCGCTGTGTCTCTCTCTGTTTCTCTCTCTCCACCTCCTCACCCCTCCACTCCCGGGTTCCCGTGTTAGAAACCACACTGAGGCCAAGCCCCACAAGTGCCCCCACTGCTCCAAGTCGTTCGCCAACTCCAGCTACCTGTCCCAGCACATCCGCATCCACACCGGGGCCAAGCCCTACTCCTGCTCCTACTGCCAGAAAACATTCAGGCAGCTCAGTCACCTCCAGCAGCACACACGGTACTGGGCTGAGTGGGCGCTGTGGGTTTGAATGGCCGGATGTGTTTTATGTGTGCACGGATGGGAGCAGGTGTGTAGACGTGTAGATGTGTGTGTGTTTGCATCGTAGCCGTAGGTTTTTGTGTGTCTTTCCAAGTTGGGAGGCAGGCCGTGTTGTCAGGGAGGTTTGTCACAACATATTTATATTTTTATGACTCAAATCATAGCTGCCAAACTCTGTAACGTGTCAGTTCTTACACAGAGTGGCATTGAAATGAATTAGACTTTATATCAACAACAGGTTACTGGTTTATGGTCATTTCCTGCCTTGGATGGCTTCACACTGTAGATTATATATTGATGAACTAAAATATGAGAAAGCAAAGGATTGAGCCATTAAGGCCATAAAATACCTTTAAAATATTTCATTTCATTTGTGAATGATGGTCAGTGATGTCTAATGAGCACTTGAAGTGTCTTCACACGGCTGTATGTTTAATATGTTGCTCTGACTTTCCATTTTCTTTATGCAAGTGTAGAAAGAATATGTTTTTTATAGCGTGTAATTAACTGATGTGTCCAACTGTGATTTTTCAGGATTCATACCGGTGACCGACCGTACAAGTGTAATCATCCTGGCTGTGAAAAATCCTTCACTCAGCTGTCCAACCTACAGGTAAATGACTTGTTTTTTAAACATGAAGTGAAATGTTCTTATTGGCCCGTCAGTGGTAGATTTTGGGAGAAAGAATATAAACATCAGGTTTGGTGCATCTGTGTATTTGAACATTGATTGTGCTACTGGCTGTTTCTCCCACCCCTCCTCTGTACTCCTTCCTCTCCGTGCAGTCTCACCGCCGGCAGCACAACAAAGACAAGCCGTACAAGTGCCACAACTGTAACCGTGGTTACACAGATGCTGCCAGCCTGGAGGTGCACCTGTCCACACACACCGTCAAACACGCCAAGCTGTTCTCCTGTGGCCTCTGCAACCGATCCTATACCTCGGTAGGCTGTCGGACCTGTCACTCAAACACCAGACATCGAGTTCACAAAATAACCTGACAGAGAAGTTTGAATTACGTAATGAATGGAAGCGTTGTTATTCCACGAGCCTTGAATTAAGCAGATCCCTTCTTACTTCTCTCTCCTCGACTCCAGGAGACTTATCTAATGAAACACATGAGGAAGCACAACCCCGACCCGCTGACAGTGGCAGCAACCGTGGCTGCTCAGCAGGCCCAGGGCCTCACGCCAGGCGGTGGAGGGGGCAGGGGCCGAGGCCGTGGCCGAGGGAGAGGAGGTGGGGCCAGAGCGGCCCACCTCCAAAGCCAAACCAACCCTAACAACACCAACCAGAACCCCAACCCTGGACCCCCAGGCAGCTACCAGTCACACCAGCAGGCCACGGAAGCTGTGATTCAGTGCCCGTTTGACCTGCACCAGTACAAGACAGTGGCAGCCGGCGAGATCCAGTACAAACCAGTCAGTGTGGCGGACCTGCCAGTGACCCACAAAGACCTCTGCCTCACCGTCTCCACATCAGCCATACAGGTGGAGCACATGAACTCATAGACGGCGTCTTCCCACTCTGTTCCAGGAAATACTAATTGTGTCTGCAGTGTAAAAAGGTCCATATGAACAAGTCATTTAACAGCATTCAGTATGAGAGTCTTCTTAAGCAAGACAACGTGGCCAACAGGGTGGATCACCCAGTTTATTTTAAATGTAACACGACACTAGTGTAATCCGTTTAGATTCACTGTCCTGTGGCTGCTGACAATTACATTCAAAGTCAAATCAAATCCACCCATCGCCAGTTGTTTTCCTTCATATTAAGAAGCTTTTATGCTGAATACAACGTTAAATTACTTGTTAGTACACAGATATTTTGTGTGCATCTCGGTTCCTGAGTCCACTTGTGTCAAGTATCTCTCAGTAGAAATGCTGGTCTGGGACACTGATACAAGTAGCGCATACTTCACCAAAACCTAATCTGAAATCAGTTTTGGCATTTATATCATTTTACGAAAGCATCTTTAGTCTAATTTCAACCACAACTACTTTGCAAAACACACGTAATTCACTGATCCTAAACCAGCGGTCCTGCTCTGAGAAGCTTGTTTCAGGAGGCTCACTGGTGTTGTTCACAATCAGCATTATTGGAGGAAAAAGGTGTAAAATATCTGTAAAATAAGAAATTACACTATTCTCTGCACGTTTGTGGTCCAGAGAATGAGGTAATATCTGAAGACATTCAGATCACATTAACCTGAACATTCTCCATTATTTAGTTCAAGCCAAAACAAGGCAGAGAAAAGAGACGGCAGGACAGTGACACTGACCTGAAAAATGAGGAAGGACGAACGAAATACATTTGGCTTTTAAGCGGTCACGGTGCCGTGGACACCCGAGGTTGGCTCAGAAAGGCCGAACCGGAGACTGAGATGACCACAAAAGAAGAGGGGCGGCTGAAAGAAAAGGATGTGGTGTATCATGGGATTAGACTCAAACCTGGGGCAAATCATGATGTCCTGATTTCATACCTCCCCTCAGACAGCGGGGAGTTGAGAAACCACATTTCTTTGTCGAAGTATTCAAAAGAGACGGAGCGGTTCAAGAATGCACTGAATATGAGGAATCTGCATCCGAGCGAGACGGAAACGAGAGAGAAAGGGGGCCTGTGGGGTGGGGGGGGGTCAGAGAAAGCACTTGATGAAGCTTGTACTTCATGCCTATGTTTGTCATCATTGTACTTTTTTTTAATATATCATATGTATGTATTTTTCTACAAACAGAGGAACGTGTGAACAAACTCAGAGAGAAAGCAGAGTGAGTGCATGAATGTGAAGGGAACAGAGAGAAGAGTCCTAACTCAGAGGTTTTTTCTTACTACAAAGAAAGAGTTCACGTTCTCCGATGAGGAAAGACAACTCGTCATTGTCAGGACAGTTATTATGGAAATATGATTGTGGGATAAAAATGGCTGACAGGTACTGTTATCAATCTTTTTTTAAAGAACTTTTCATACATATTACTACTTTCATTATAACTGTATTGCAAATGTTATCCACGTTATTATCAATCCGAGGCATTATTGTATTGCAGTATGCTGTACATAAAATAGATAGAAAATACTTTTTCATCTTTAAAAGGGAAGTATGTCCTGTGTAAAGCATATATGGAAACTAAAGGAACTCAATTTAACAAGTACCAAATCATTGGCCGTGTCCCAGGTCACCTTTGGGGCTGATGCAGCGTAACATGCTCAATGAAGTCTGCGAAATAATGAAAAGTATGAGTTTCCCGCAGTTTGAACCAGTGAACTCTGTGATATCCATTGTGATGTAACCTGAAACTGTTTCGTGTGTAGGAATCATTACCAGGGACTTTATTGGGCTTATCACACAAGGTTGTTGTGGCACTGTGCATTAGGGAACTACTGCAATCTGAAATCCAGTTTTTAACATGAAACAACATGAAACGAGGCTGTGGTGTAGGTGACCAGGGACACTGGTGCCATGTTTTTGTGCACAAGCTATCTCTACTGATTTCTACCCAATCAAAATGTGCAAGCAGCCCAAACACCTGGCTGATTGTCTTCATGTATACTCCTCCTTGTATTTCATTGTGTCTTTTTATGAAAAAATAACACGTTCTCAATATTCTTGTTAATATCCTTACTGATGCTCCTGATAATAATAATAATAGTTATTAACTGCCCTCTATGCTAAACTTGCATACTTGTATGCAGTTACACCTCTTACTCATCTGAACAGACTGTTTTTTCCCTGAATAAAGTTCAAAAACAGTTTATGATGACACTCTGCTTGACATTGTCTGGTTTCTTTTATTAAAATCCACACGTGTGATGCTGATAATGTATTATTATTTCATATTTTCTTCTCTGTTGTGATCAAATCGGAGGCCATCATTGTGTCGGACTTTTGGTGAATTTAAACTAAAATGACGCATCAAATATGATTCGTTCGATCACTCATCAAGTCACCGACTAGATTTTGTCTTTAGCACGGAGGCCAATATAACCCGCCCCAGCGGGACACTCCGGGCGACGAAGTGAGTAGACATAAAGATGGAGGCGGGGTTTACGCTGGCTCATCCAATCACGGCAGCTCGTCCGAAGCGCCCACCAAAACAGTTCAATTTCAAATTCAAACGGCCGGAGACGGTGGACCGGAGAGATCGCTTGGAAATTCAACTTCACATAAGGTAACTGTTTTCATAAATTTAAGTTATATGCTAATTTCGTTTGACTCATATTTTATAAAAAAGACATGCTAAACATTTCCCCGAAACGATACAAAAACGATCGATACTGTAATTTGATGTAGATATTTACCTTTTACATTCAAGCTAACGGCAACCAACAGCTAACGTTAGTTAGCTTTGGACGTTGCTTAGCTGGTTTTACAGGACTAACCACAATCCACTCGAAGCTAATTTAATGTTATCACAAGCTGTGGGGCTCATTTTCAGTTGGAATCGACAGAGATTACATTTGGTTATGTTTCAGCACAGTGACGGCTCTGATT
This sequence comes from Nannoperca australis, assembly GCA_036023655.1. NCBI lineage: Eukaryota > Metazoa > Chordata > Actinopteri > Centrarchiformes > Percichthyidae > Nannoperca > Nannoperca australis. Next base: position 6,368 of record JAVQJD010020883.1, read on the forward strand.
GTATAGTTAGCCATCACCATCCTTGTAACTTAACGCAAGCTAACTATTGTGTTGTTGTTGTTGTTGTTGTTCAAGGTGATCAGGTGTAATCGTATGTTACTTTGCATTGTTTATATATTTGTATGCAAATGATGCGTGAATTTTGTTTTGTTTTGCACAAAAAGTGCCATGTGTCCTTTCTGGTTACTTGCATATGAAATACACCTGAAACTGGTTACAAATCTGTTTTTGTCAGGCTGTGTACATAATATTATTTCATCCAGATCTTTTGGTATTTTAGAAATCAGAGCAGCAGTAAGTGTTGTGAGATGACCTTTCTTAAACATCCCTGGGGATTTATTTGATGCATAAATGTAATGTGGTAATACAAGATAGAGACAGACAAGTGTCAAGCCTAAGAGTTTTATTGTCTGTTTTGACCACCATCCATCTCTTAAGCATCCGCAGAACATGTCCCGCTTGCCAGTTATGTCAAGTAAGAGGGTCCTCACAAGCAGCTCCAGCAGCTCTGAGAATGGCCAAGACTCGGTTCCTGCTCAGGTTTGTACTAAAAATCATCTCCCTCCTTCATTTAATCACATCACATTCTCCCGTAGAGATCCGTACAGTAAGAGGGAGTTCTTCTCATGGCCATGAAGCCCTCTGAACATGAACATATACCATGTAATGTGACACAAAAGCTTAAGTTATATGTTGATTAAAACTCCAAAGTATAATTTGTGACGGTTGTCTGTTGTCAAGCATTTATGTTTTTGCAAAAAGCAGATAATTGCTACAGCCCAAAAAGGTGAATCATTGCTCTTGCCTAATGCTTGTGTTTTGTTTGTGTGTTTACAGAAGAGGACTCGTAGGGACCCAGAGCCGGTCAAACCACATGCAGCAGCTACGATCATCGGTGGCAGGCGGCCTCCTGCTGCAGCAACCAGGGCACCTCTGTGTAAGTGACTGCTACAGAATCTGTGTTTGTCACGAGGTCAGAAACTGCACCCGACGTTTCCCGCAGGCATTTATTTGCGGTAGATTATTACTCCGTAAAGCACTTCACCCTATGCGATTTTATGTGAAGGGCTACCGGTTTGATACACACTGAAATAATAAATATTCTAAATTTACTTTTAATTATGTTATTATTAATAATCAATAATATTCTTTTATGTGAACTGATCATGTTAATGATTTCTAACAATAATTATCAACAATGATTTAACAAGGAAGGAAACAGATAAATATATAAATATTTTTAGAACAGGCCCGCGGGCGAGTCATGTGGTCTTTGCAGGCGACCTGGTGCCTGCGGGCACCATGTTGGTGACCCCTGCTCTAGATGTTTATTTGTGTCATTTACCACACTCGTAACATGCGTGTGTGAAATAATTTTGAGGTTGCTCTGTTCTACTATATGTTTCATTCATATAAAATGCATTCCTCTCTGTCTCACTTTGTCCCTCACAGCTAAGTTCACCAGAGGTGTGGGAGCTGCCACCGTGGCTGCTGGTCCCTCCAGAGGTAAGATGGACTGGGCGATGGAGGAAAGTGCACGAGCTGGGATGTGTTGATGTCATTACTGCACCACTATTAAACCTTTATCTGGGGAGGTGATTGGTTATAACAGTTTAAGTTCAGCGTGGGTGTTGTACATTAATATAGACTGTATTTCACAGCTGGTAGCATGAACATGCTTTTTAAAATGTCTTGTTTCTTGTTCCACCAGGTGTCCTGAAAACATCTGTTGCTTCAACTGCAGCAAAGAAGGGCAACGTGAAACAAGCTGTTGTACCCACCGATACAAAAGCAGGTGAGAACCCGGTTCCAGAGAGGAGGGAGGGAGAGAGAGATATTCTTCAAAAGATGTTGTTTAGTCTGACCTCTGAATGATGCTGTCGTGAACAGGTGGGGGTGCACCCACCAGGCGTAACGCATGGGACCTGAAGGGCAAAGTCAACGACATGGAGGGCAAGCTCCGCAACTACCAGACCAAGGTCAAATCTGTCAACCAGGAGAACGAGGTTCTGAGAGACACGATGGTCCAGAGCCAAACGAGAGTGGTTCAAATGCAGAAAGACCTCGAGAGGCAGAGGAGCCAGATCAGGTGCAAGACTATTTAAATGAAAGCATCCAATATTTTTGTGTTGACATATTGAAGTGTCACATTAAATGCCCCCTTCATTTTGGTGGTTTTAGTGAGTACGAGGAGGAGCTGCAGGAGTTGTCAGGAGTCCGGGATGAGCTGCAGAAAGTCTCTAGTGATAGAAGCACTCTTCAGAGGGAGCTTTCCAACTTAGAGACCAAATACAAGGTCATGGAGACTCTCCGAGACAGCCAAGAGACGGAGCTGCAAACTCTCAAGGTAAAAATATAACAACCGGGCATTTCACAACCAACAGCTTTCAACTTTTAACTTGAACTCTTTCCTCTCCAGATGAAGCTTTCTGTGCAGGAGTCCACTCTGACCCGCCTGCAGGGGACCCTCAGAGACACAGAGGAAGAGGTTCGCTCCCTCAAAGACACTGTGGCCCAGCAGAAGGACGAGCTCCATGCCGGGGAGATGGAGCGCAGGCAGCTCCACAATGCCATCCAGGAGCTGAAGGCAAGTTACAGCATGTGCTGAATGCTCAGCGCAGCCTCGTGACGCCCCTCAGCTGATCCACAGGCTGCCTGGAACATTTGGTTCTTTACTTTTTATTTGATTTTATATTATGATTATTTTTTGTTGGCACTTAATAACTAGATCCTTCTGTGGATTTTTCCTTCTGACTCATTTGTCCATCACCCCTCTCATGCAGGGCAATATCAGGGTCTTCTGCAGAGTGCGCCCACTTGGGGATGGGGGCTTCAGCAAGCACATCCAACTCCCGGCCAATGACATCAAGACAATAACACTGGCCAAAACAGAGGAGGTGAGAATCCTGTCGGCACACAGGATCTTTGTATGTGTTGTTTAACTGTCGGGTGTCACCATAACAGTGTGGCCCCGTCGTCACAAACGCTCCTAAAAGAAGTGACACAAAGAAACATTTAGAGTTGTGTGAGCGGCTCTGACTTCACACCTGAACTCCGCCCGTTTCTGTTTTCAGTCTCACACGGGCAAAACTGCAGACACTCAGAAGAATTACAACTTCAGTTTCGACCGAGTGTTTGGCCCCCAGACCTCGCAGCAGGAGGTAAACAATATGCACATGTATCACAATTTACAATGTATAACCGAATCCATACGAGCCGTTTTTTATAATGAACATGGACATTTCGTGTCTGTTTCCCAACAAAAGTCTTTGTGTGATTTTTGTGTTCAGGTCTTTGACGAGATCTCGCTGCTGGTGCAGTCGGCGCTGGACGGCTACAACGTCTGCTGCTTCGCCTACGGCCAGACAGGAAGCGGGAAGACGTACACCATGGAGGGAGACGAGTTCGATACGACCAGAGGCGTCATCCCCAGAGCCGTGCAGCAAATCTTCCGAGCAGCAGGGAAGCTGGGAGCACAGGGCTGGGAGGTCAGTGGTGGGAAGTCTTCTTCTGTGTGACGTGTGTCTTGTTTTTAGTGTTGAGTCAGCTGTTTTTAGACTGTAATGCTGGAAGAATTCTACTGTTGCTCTGAGGGGGGTGGGGGTTATTATAAAGATATGATTACATATGGAAAATTAAAAAAGTAAAGTATATTCTCTGACACATTTAAAGGACAACACAGTGTCACTCACATACACACGCTCAGAGGGGGCGGGACCGGCCGTCGCATCAGCAGAAGCTTGTAGTGGTCTCTCACGGGGAAAAGCAGAAAACTAAACGACAGCAGGAAGCCAGGCGTGTTTTATTAGTTGTGAAATATAAACTGAGTACAGAACAGACGGGAGGACTGCAGGTGGACTTCTCGGGCCTGACTGTTGGTCTAGTTAA